>PVJI01004784.1:0-104393 GCA_004026765.1 Micronycteris hirsuta | reverse complement strand
CTTAGGTCTCCCTATCTCTTGCTTTATGTAACCCCCATAATGCAATGAATTCCTATAAAATGAACACAGGAATGAATGAATGACAGTTCTTGCTCAAAGAAGAGATATATAAATTAAGATGCATGATGTCCATCTGGAAAAGCATAGGAAGCCATTCCTGAAGGGGTATTAGAGAAAAACTATAAAGCTAAAAAAGGCTGGAGAGCTTTTAAGGAACAAAACATCATTCTTTTTTTTTTTTTTCCTGAGGGTAGATCATGGGGGAAAAAAGGACTGGAGAATCTGGCTCACTATGTATTTGCACAATGTTTATTTTAACTATGTGTTTATGTGAAATTATTCAGTTTTGGCTTTTACCATACCACTAGACTATAGCAACAAACATAACACAAAAGCAACCTACAGAAACCCCATATCCCATGTGGTCCAGTCCTAACATGGAGTCAAAGTAACAGCAATCCAGTAAGAAAAAATGAAATATATAGACTCACAGCGAGTGCGTGTAAGTGTGTATACATGTTCAGTTGCAAAGAGGCACATGAATGATAGCTATTGATGATTTTATTTGAAATTATTGAGGGTCAGCTTAAGTTCATTTGATAAAAACTTACGTTCTCATTTTTTCCTGTGATCCTGTGCTCAAATTTCCAATGTTCTCCCGTAGTGCTGCCGCTCAGTCCTGGGGAAGTGTGTGAGGGATCTGGGCTGCCTGGACTCTCTCCCTGCTCTATGCCCTCATGAACACTTTACTCTGGGTCAAGAAAGTTCCTGAGCAATGTAATGCTGTATTTTTCCTCTTTGTAACATTACCATAATTTCTTCCTGAGATTCTTTGCATTGTACCCTTAAGTTAAAAGCTATTTTATCCATTCGTGAGCATGTGCTACCACTGAAAACTTAACCTTACACTGTCCCTTCTCTTTCAACTCAATCTCTGATAGTTTAGATCAATGACTTTATCTTCGTCCATTCAGTCTATGGTATTTTGTTATAACAGAATAATTTAAATACCATAGACTGGGCAGTTTATAAATAACAAATTTATGTCTCATGGTTCAAAATACCATAGACTGGGCAGTTTATAAATAACAAATTTATGTCTCATGGTTCTGGAGGCTGGATCAGGGTGCTAGCGGGGTTGTGTAGGGGCCCTTTACAGGGTGAAAGGGGTTACGGGGCTCCGTGGCATCTCTTACAGGGCATGAATCTGATTCATGAGGGCTCCACCCTCATGACCTAAGTACCTCTTACAGGCCTCACCCCCTACCGTCTAACTGGGAGTCAGGATTTCAACATATAAACTTTGAGGAGACACAAATATATAGACTGTAGCAACTTTGATTAAAACAAAACCAGTACAGCCCTGACCAGTGTGGCTCAGTTGGTTGGGCGTTGTCTCACAAAGCGTAAGGCGACTGGTTTGATTCCTAGGCAGGGCACATGCCTGGGTCATGGGTTCAGACCCTCGTTGGGGTGCATATGAGAGGCAGCAGATGGATGTTTTCCCCTCACATTGATGTTTCCCTCCTTCTCTTTCTCCTTCACTTCCCTTCTCTCTAAAAAATACATATTTTAAAAAATGCAAAAGGAAACTATAAGCTTTCTCTGTGAAAAGCATCAGCAGGAGTTGTCAGAATATACAATTTATTGCTTTTCATCTGTTTCACAGTGAAAGATCATTTGGGCATGAAGGCTGTCTTAAATAGACTTGGTGTACTGCCGTGCCCTCTGACATCTGTATTAACAAGGTCAAAATCAAACTAGTAACCAGAAAATATTATTAATGGGGCTAAAAGTGATTTGGTCTCTGACCTTATTCATTAATTGCTGTTAGCTATATCTTAGTCATAGTTTTATCTACTGCTATTTCCTCAAGGGAAAGACCAGTTTGGAGTAAAATACAATGGCTAAATCCATAACGATGATGTCATTATTCCTTAATGATTGAGATCCTAATTTAATTTATGTACTACTTTAGTTCAGGAAATTAGCCGATGAGTCCATTTGTTTTAGACACATAATTGTAAAGCACAGATGTGTAGCAAGGCTTTTGAATTAAAAAGAGCATTACTTCACTTCATCCCCTTTGTGATACTTGGCATTTTATTAATATTAGAGAGATAAAATCTGATTACATGAGATTACCAAGATGGAAGCCGCATTCAGTGAATGGCAACTACCATCTAGGTCTCTGGGACATATTCATCAGGCCCAGGATGGGGGACAAAGCGGACCCATTTATGCAGCCTTAGCTCCTTTGAAAGTACTGTGGGGGACTGAGTTTTTCCTAGGTTGTCTGCAGGTAGCATGTGGCTGATAGAGCATGAGGACAGGGAGTGACTGAAAGTTCATATTTGCCGGCTGGCAGAAATCTTCAGCTTGATTCAAGACCTTCTGTTCTGAAAACATGCTTTCCTTTTCTCCATGCCTTAGGAGCACTGTGGCTTTCAGGACGGGTAGTGGGGGGAGCGTTGGGGGAGTTCCAGAGATACACAGCTTGTAACCTGTTTCCTAGATAAACCTCTTATCTGTGTGACCTAGGGGCTATTGCTAAAACTTCACTGAGCCAGCTTGTTTATTTTTTAAATGGAGCTCTTGGCCTGTGTGTGCTTGGGTGTGTGATGGAGTGAGATAAGTTTAAACCAGGGCCTGACGCACAGGAGTTGTTACTCAATATATGCAGTCTTTTTTCCACCTTTCATTAATCTCATCTTTAGTGACTGGCTTGGTTTGACCCTGAAAAACTCTTTGTAACATATTTGCTCTAAATAGTGTGTTTTCTAAGATACAGACAATGTGAATAGCAGGAGCTCTGAATCAAAGTAGCATTTATACAGGATTAGGAAGGGACAGATTCAGAGCTGAGAGGAAATAGATTAATTTCAGCTTCAATTTTTATAACTTTATTGGTGAGACATAGTACAAATGGGCTGCCTAGGCTAACAAATTAAGTGTTTGTATCTAGGGACAGACTTTAAATCACATCTCTCTCTGTCTCATAGGTGTCATCCCCTCTCTCCCCGCCACCCTCCACACACCGGATTCAGTTTTGGTTATAGATGTTCGGCTGCCTTTGTTTTCTAGGGCAGAGTTTCTCTCTTCGGAGAGGAGTGTTTCTTTGTAATTTAAAGAATATGCAGTAAGGTAGGGAGAGTTGAAATGTCTCAAACAACTGTGATTAGAATGATGAAAGATTGAATAAATAGGTCTTTAAAGTCATTCTAAAGGAACTCTATTGAATCTCAGGAGGAGATTTTACAGGTGATAGGGAGACATAAGAAACCTGCACTAAATAATACACATGTGCCTGCGAATAGCTGGTTTCTGTTTCCCTTCAGGGGAGAAGAAAGGGGCTTCTTTTCAATACTAAGAGTAATTTCGATGCAATGTTAAGATGCAGCTCTTGCCTATAATGGTTAACAGATACCAGAATTCAGCCAACAAATGAGGCTTGCAATTTCTTTCTCAAAAGAGTTATGTTGACAAGAAGACTCACAGTCTCTCTGACATGGATGAACAGCGTCTTGCCCAGTGGCAAACAAGTGGGCCATTTTTTCCTCTGTGACCTATGGAAGAACCATTTAGACACAAATTTCAAACTGTTCTTTGCTTTTAAGTAGTTCAGTTGTTTATAGTTCTGTGTATAATTTCATTTAATGAAGGGTTAATGCTGATAGAAAGTGTTTAAAACCTTTGGGTCTAATGGGAGATGGAACTTTATTTATCATTGGGTAAAGGCAGTGAAAACTGTGTGCATTGCTCTGGGTGCTTTCCTTGTATTATTTTATTTCCTATTTACCATAATCCTATGAGGTAGGCATAACTACACTCATTTTCTGGACTAGAAGGCTGAAACTTAAAGAAGCTAGACGGCTTGTCCATGCTGGTGCCTGCTGACTCGGAGGCCTGTGCTGTCTCCATAGCTCGTGCGCTTCCATGCCCTTTCCCAGCATCTGTGACGGAGGCATG
Source organism: Micronycteris hirsuta (assembly GCA_004026765.1). NCBI lineage: Eukaryota > Metazoa > Chordata > Mammalia > Chiroptera > Phyllostomidae > Micronycteris > Micronycteris hirsuta. The sequence continues at coordinate 100,424 of PVJI01004784.1, read as the reverse complement.
AGGGCCAGTGCCTGCTGCCTTCTCTTCCCTGAGGACGCAGCAAAGTGCAATGGACAGAGACAGAAGGCGAATAGAAGAATTCACCTTCTCTTGCATTTTCCTATTTATTTAGAAATACTATCTTTTGGCTCCCTAATCAGAAAACTAATTTTTTGTAATGAACATAGACCCTCAGGTATTTCTGAAGATTGGAGAATTTAGTAAGGTAGCATTTACACTGATCTCCTCCTTCAGTTTTATCATGTGGGTGAATATTTAAGAAGTTATAAATAAACTGTTATTGTTAAAATGTGATCACTGACATTTCTTAAACTATCAAACTATATTTTTAAAGATTTAGATTTTTAAGTCTTGGGACACTTCATCACTAGATTAGAGAGTTTGAGGTGACTTTCTAAATGACAGTGTTATTGGAAAAGTAAAGGAGAGGATGGGGAAAAACAGATGAGAGAAACTCAACAAAGAAAAACCAGTCAAAGATGGCAATACTTAGTTCCTAAAATGAGAAATCTCTCTTTTTCATGCAATATTTTAGGACCTAAGCCTCTTTCGATTCATGGCTCCAAACCCCAGACTAATCCATGATTTTACTTGTATTTTCATCTTGAACTTGGAAAATAAATATACTTCAAAAATATCACCATTGCGAGTTCCAGCCAAGATGGAGATGTAGGTAGAAACCCTTCGCTTCCTCACACAACCAAAAGGAGGACAATAACCAATCTAAAACCAATAAACAACCAAAAGTGCCAGAAAATCACACTGCATGGAACTCCAACAACCAAGGAATTAAAGAAAAAAATCAACCAGACTGGTAAGGTGGACCACACTGGCAGACTCAGAAAACCCAAGGTGAGGAGTCAGAGGGGCGGGGCTGACTGCCAAGCTCCTTGGGCTGCGCGGGAGGGGCTGACTTAAGGGGAAACTGAGACTCAGAGCTGACTGTGGGCTCTGACTGGGGTTGTGGTGGTGGGAAATACCTCCAGTCTGACAGAGAGTCTGTTGGAGAGTGTGCTAGAGACCAGCAGTTAAGCTGCTTTGTTCCCTCTCTGGCCCCTCCCCCACAAGGATGATGGCACATCATCATTAAGTTACCCAAGATCAAAGACAAAGGGAAGATCCTAAAAGCAGCAAGAGATAAGGAGACAGTTACCTACAAAGGAGTTCCCATTAGGCTATTAGCTGATTTCTCAAAAGAAAGCTTACAGGCAAGAAGGGGCTGGAAAGAAGTATTCCAAGTCATGAAAGGCAAGGACCTACATCCAAGATTACTCTACCCAGCAAAGCTTTCATTTAGAGTGGAAGGACAGATAAAATGCTTCCCAGATAAGGTCAAGGTAAAGGAGTTCGTCATCACCAAGCCCTTATTATATGAAATGTTAAAGGGATTTATCTAAGAAAAAGAAGATAAAAAATATGAACACTAAAATGACAACAAGCTCACAACTATTAACAAATGAACCTAAAAGAAAAGAAAAACAATAAAAACAAAAACTAAGCAAACTAGCAGAACTGGAAAAGAATCAGAAAAATGGACATCACATGGAGGGAGTTTGTTGGAGAGGGGGAAGGGAGGAATAGGGGGAAAATGGTACAGGGAAGAAGAATAATTAGTAGGCATAAAATACATGGGGAGAGATAAAAAATGGTATAAGAAACAGGACTCAAAGAACTTATATGTACAACCCATGAACACGAACTAAGGGGGGCAAATGCTGGAGGTTTGTGGGGGCAGGGTGGAGGGGGGATAGAGGGGGAGAAATTGGGAAAACTATAATAGCATGATCAGTAAAAAAAATACTTAAAAATATAAATAAACTTGAAAAAAATCACCATTGCTATTTATTAGCACAGAACTTCAGAATCAAATTAGTTTATATTAAAATATTTTTATGTTTTATTTCCTAAATATATTATGAGGTGATCATTTATTTTTAGAATCATTTTCAAGGAAAGCTAGTGCTTACTATAAAAATGAAATATATGAAACTAAAAATTATCCAAATGGCCAGTAATAGTGGAATGAATAAATATGTTATTTTTATACAGTGGAATACCGCATAGTATTGAGAATACAGCTCTATATCTGCAACAAAATGGGTGACTCTCACAAATTGAATACTAAGAAAACAAAGCCAGGCACCAAAGAGTCCACAGTGTTTAACCGTTCATGCTCTTCAGTTCCATTAATGTTAAGGTAAAAACCCAGCAAAATGAATCTTTGCTGTTCAAAGTCAGCAAAGAAATTTTCCCTAGGAGTGAAATAGCAACAAGGAGAAAGCACAGAATTTCTGGGGTGCTGATAAATATTCTGATCCTTGTTTTGGGTACTTGTTAAAGGGGTGTGTTCCCTGTGTGACCACCCGCTGAGCTGTGTGATGAGAATTTGTGCCTGTTCCCGTCTCTACGATTCTTCAATCCAATGGCCACTAACTGTCTGATCTAGACAAAATAAACCACTAAACATATCCCAAACTAACTGATGGATCATTTAGGCACCAAAAATAGTCTTTAAAATTAGAACACTGTGAAGACAAGCGTTTTTATGATGTACTTATTTTCAAATTATATCATCTTTGAAATTAAAATATATGTAATAATTCATAGTGTCTTATAATTAGCAGTTTCCTCTTAATTGCATATAAAATAATGGCATCTAAATATTGATGGTGTGCTAGATATGATGAACTACAGTATTAAAATTGTATTATATGATATAAATAAATGCCTAAATAAGTGGAAGATTGATATTTGTAGAAATGAATTCATTGTTTTCATTTGCAAATACTACGGGGAGGTTTTATGGCATTTTACAACATTTTTACAAAATTTGTTTGGAGGAATAAAGTATAAGCAAACCTAAAATATCTTGGAATAACAGAAATGAAAAAAGATCTAATTTTACCATTCTAAAAATATTTTAAAAGTAAGTGAATAAACTTGACTAGGTAAGTAAAATAGAGTGGGGTCATCCAAAATATAACCAAATATATATGAGAAAATAAGGTATATTGGAAGTGGCATTTAACATCAGGGCGGAAAGTTCAGGGGGAAAAGAAAGAAGAGCATGAGTGAAATGTGGCTGGCCCTTCAGTCTTTCACATTTAGTTTGCGTTTCCAAGAATCATGCATGAGAGACAGAAGCTATCTGGGCTTTGACTTATGACAGACAAGACTTCCAGTGTCCCTATGTCAAGATTGACCCCTTTTCTCTTTAGGAAGCGCTTGTGTTTGCCTGAGCGCGGCACTGTATTTGGCTCCTTTCACTTCTAACATCTCCAACGAGCTGCTGGGTAGGAAGCAAGCCAGTCTTCTATGAATATATAAGCCTGTTAATAGAGAAAAATCTCAACACCAAACGGTGACTTTACAAAAGTGAAAACTATTGCCTAAAAGTCAGCTTACTACATCTACTTCACGTACACCCCCCCACCCCAAATTTAAAAGGATCCTTCCACCTTAACTCCTGAAATTAACTGATACTCTAAGTGTAATGGGGTAGGAGTAGTTGGATTTTTTTTTATAACACTACTTATAAAGGGAAATGATAGAAAAGTCTGTTTCCAGAAGAATCTATTTCTTATTAACGGAGTATATGAAACTCATAGGACACTGCTCTCTTGTCAGTTAAAAAAAAAAAAGTTAGGTCAGGAGAAAAGAAAACAAAAAATTTCAATTACATTTACAGCAGCAGCTGAAGGAGAACAAAATCAATGAAAGGAGCATACTTATTAGAGACTTGCAGTTGCCATAAAACTGAAACTAAATCACAGCGACAGTGTCTGAACTTCAGATAAATTACTTTGAATTCAGAATGGGAACCTGGAGAAATAACAGAAATGATATTGCAGTTGGTGGAAAAAAGGTCAGAACTTTTTATATCCATTGCTTTTCTGGATCTTGTAGTTATTGTCACGGTCAAGTAGTGATTTATTTAATTTTAATTTTATTGGGGAGGGGCTTCTATTGTTTTTCCAGCAGACAATTCTACCTTCTAGGTTGTACCTGCACTGAAATGCTGGAGATTTATGTGTAGATGTTCAGAGCAGAAGCAGAGTGTTCTGGGAAGCCAAAGAAAGGTGCCCCTCAGGGAGAATCTTGTTTTCTGTGAAAAGAGGGCAGGCTGAGAAAGGAGTGGATGACGAAGGGCCAGTCAGCTCCACCCTGTTTGCTAACTAGAGCCACAAACCATCTTGGTCAGAGGTCTCTTCTAAGCTCCAAACTGGTGTCAAGAGTCTTTTTTTCCCCCAACCTCCATGCTTTCATGTGACTTTTGTCAGGCCCACCATATATGCCTTTTGGTGGCATCCAAGCTTTGGCAAATGGTTATCAAATGCTGTTCCTGTCCTTAATGAGTACAGACAATTTGTCAGCACACCAAGATCTAGAAACAGCATACCAATGTAGAGTGAGTCCTTACAAAGAGCTTTTTTGACCTCGTAATCACTCACAAGATCTCCTAGAATACTGTGCATTTTAAAGTTTCTCTTTATTGCCCTGGCCAGTTGGTTCAACTGGTTGGAGCATCATCCTGTACACCAAAAGGCTGCGGGTTTAATTCCTGATCAGGGCACATACCTAGCGACATGCTTGGACAACTGATTGATGTTTCTCTCTCTCTCAAATCAGTGAATATATCATATATTCTCAGGTGAGGATTAAAAAACAGTAATAAATTTTCTCTTCATTGAAAATTCACTCAATTTACTGTTTTTAAGGGAAGGGTGGACATAGAATAATGATTACAGGAAGAAACAAGAGAGATTTTATTTTCATCTTTCTACATAGAAGAGACAAGTATGTTTACAGGCAAAGGAAAAAGACTCACAGCGGTTGAATGCATGAGAAAGACAGGATGATTAGTTAATGGGGCAACCTCTTTAGGGAAACTTGAGTGGGTAAGATCGGAAACACAATGGAGGGATTCACCGTGCAGGGGGAACTAACGGACAGCAGTAAAGATGATAATTGCAGGGGGGACAAGCAGCTGAGGAGCTTCTCAAAAGGTGAAGTTGCTTTTCTTAGTGAAGAAAAAGGCAAGGTCATTGGCCAGTGGTGGGAGATTAGGGAGTACATGACTTGAGGAGAACGGGAAACATTTGAAATAAGGCACAGAGGGGAGTCACAAACAGCTCATTAGTTAAATTTAAAGACCAGATGCATAGATTTTCATTTGTAATTGCATCAAGACATCCTATTGTGCAATTTTTTTTCCTTAGTGGTGTTAAGTCAGAGTGCAGGAGAGAAGCTAAGGGGATGGCTTGATTCTCAGCCACATATGCTCCAGGGCAGTTGATTTGATTCACTGCTCTATCCCCAGTGCCTAAGAGTGCCTATAGGAGTAGGTTTAATATACTTTTGTTGATTGATTGAATAAACGAAGAATAGGAAAAAAGGAGAGCAAGAGAATTGAGGATAATACTGAGTGGCCAAATTGTTTCAGTATGGGGTACACATAAGAAATGAAAGGAGATGACTAATGGACTGGGAGAAAATATACAAAGAGGCAAAATTTCTCAATGATAGACAATATTAAATATACTAAAAATAAGAAAGTGAGTGATCTGTAAGTGTAGGAGATTGTGGTCTAAGAGTAAAGCACTTAAAGATAGTATTATATTATCCTCTAATTTATACATTTTTGTCTCTTCCACTAACTTATGAGTTCTTTGTGGGACCTTTTATTTCACTTCTTGGTATTTTTCCTAGCACCATAGGATGCAGTCAATAAAAATGAATACATTAATAAAATGCACGCATGAAATTGAGGCCCAGCTTCATAGCTGACTTTCCCTTCAACTGCAAATAATTCACTCAGCACCCCTGTACCTCAGTTTTATTGTCAGCAAAAAAAAGTAAGATGCTATTTTTATCCATGCATTCTGTGAGGAATAAGTTAATAACAGTGGCAAAGAACTCTAGATTTCTAGCAATTTTAATTTTATTCTTTAGTTTGAAAATGACCAATTCACTTCCTGAATATTCTTCATTCAAATCAGTATAATCCATATTTTTGTATCACTTTCAAAATATGCTGCTTCTTAGATCCCATTTTGGAAACGATTATTAAAAGTTGTCCATGGACTTTCAATAAATAAATATGAATTTACTGAGCACCTCTTGTGCTAATGTGGGTGTGGGAAAGTGCCCACTGCAGAGGAACATTTAGAAGTATCAGTCTTGACTCCTGAGCCAACACTAATAGATATATGAAATAATAGTGAACGTATGTAGCGATGTATCGTTGCATCCTAAATTTCCTGGTGCATTGCATTGGTGCCAGGGGAATTTAAAAGAGCTGAGGTCAATGAGGACTTGCATATACAAAAAGGTATTCATGGAGGAGGGGGGATATATCCAAGAATGTCTTGATTTTCCCTTCATTCCCGAAGAATACTTTTGCTGGGTAAAGATGTAGGTTGACAGATTTTTTTTTTCTTTCAGCACTTGAAGAATATTGTGCCACTAACTTCTGACCTGTGTGATCTCTAATGAGAAATTAGTTGTCATTCAGATTGGTTTTCTCCTATAGATAAGGTATCATTTTTATTTTGCTGCTTTCAAGATATTTTTCTTTGTCCAATTTTCCAAGTTTGATTATGCCGTGTCACCGTATGGGTTTCTTCACATTATCCTATTTGGTGTTCATTCAGTTTACTGAATCTAGGTTTATATCTCTTCCCAAATTTCAGAAATTTTTAGCCATATTCTGGGGGAGTACTTTTTAAACCCACCTACTTTTTCCTCTACTTCTACATGAATATTAGTTATTTTGTTAAGCCCCATGGATTTCTAAGTCTATGTTCATTTATTTTTTAAGCTATTTTTCTATTGTTCAGATTAGTTAATTTCTATCCTTCTATCTCCTGGTTGACTGATTCCTTTTTTTCCCTTCAATTCTGCTGTTGAGCCATTCCACTGAGCTTTTTTTATGAAATTATTGTATTTTCCAGTTCTAAAATTTCCATTTAGTTTTTCTTTGTTTATACTTTCAATTTATTTGCTAAGGCTTTTTGTTTTTTTCATTTGTTTCAAGTATATTGGCAATTTCTCATGAAAGTTTACAATTTTAAATCATGTCTGCTTTATAATCTTTGTCAGAGAATTCCAATGTCTTGTCATGTCCATGTTGGCATCAATTGAGTGTCTTTTATTACTAACTTTGTGATCTCCCTGATTCTTGGTATGAGGAGTGACTTTTAGTTAAAAGCTAAGACATCTCAGTATTAGTACATTATGAGGCCCTGAGTCTTACTTAAATTTTTTGTTTTAATTGGCTTCCTCTGACACCACATCTATGTGATGGGAATGTGCCATCTCATTCTTGTCAGTAAAAGTCCACATTTTCCATTTGACCTCTTTTAACACCGAGGGTTTAGGGGGTGAGAACTTCTCATTGCTGCCAGATAGGGGTGGAAGTCCAGGATCCATTTATGGTCTCCACTGACCACTAACACTGTTGGGGAGGAGTTGGGTACCTCCCACTGGTGATGGAAGTCCCAGCTCCTTCCTCAGTCTTCTCTAACATCACCCAGCAGGGGACTGCAGTGCCTCATACAGCCTGCCCATGGTGGAAGTGTGGGCACTCTTCTCAGCCCGGGCTGGGAGTGTGGCGGTGGGGCCACAGTTTTTTCCTGGGGTGTTTGGCTATAGTAGAGTGGCTACGTGTGATGTAAAGGATTCTATCTTGCTAAGCTATCCTTTTTCTTATTTGGCTATAGAGGGCAGGCTGTTGTTTGTCTGTACTTGTTGGCATTTCTGGTTTAATAGCTTCTTTAACTCTATGTCTGGGATATGTGAGGAAAAAACAAAACAAATCAAGGAACTCACCACTGTGTTGACTCCTGGGGCTCTGAAGTCCCTAGACAGTCTACTGTCTTGTCTCCATATTTAAGAATCTTTGTTTTTTTTTTTTTTGCCCTGGCTGGTGTAGCTCAGTGGATTGAGCATGGTCCTGTGACCCAAAGGATCAAGGGTCACCATTTTGATTCCCAGTCAGGGCACATGCCTGGGTGGTGGGCCAGGTCCCCAGTAAGGAGTGCATGAGAGGCAACCACACACTGATGTATCTCTCCCTCTTTTTCTCCTTCCCTTCCCTCTCTCTAAAAAAATAAATAAATAAAGTATTTTAAAAAAAGAATCTTTATTTTGCCATGGCTGCTGTGGCTCAGTGGATTGAGTGCTGGCCTCAGAATCAAGGGGTTGCTGATTCAATTCCCATTTAAGGCATATAGCGGGGTTGTGGGCTGGGTTCTCAGCTGCGGGTGTGTGAAAGGCAACCGTATATCGATGTTTCTCTCTCTCTTTTTTTCCCTCCCTCCCCCTCTCTCTAAAAATAAATAAATAAAATATATAAAAAAAGAATCTTTATTTTGTTTGTTTTATATAAATTCTCAGGATATTAAGTTATATTTAGCAATAGAAATAAAGAAAAGAATATCTAGACTATCTTTTTCCTTTATTATATTTTTATTGTAATTGTTTGTCATTTTAATCTCTGTTTATGCTTTGTTAATTATGCCCTTAATTTATGCTGCAGTCAATATGAAAAATGTCATTAATGCAGAGCCATTGATAAGTTATTTCTGAGAATAAATACATTTCATTACCTTGACAAATAGAAATAGAGATAATTGGTTCATGGGCTCTCAATGTGAGTCTGTGTGAGTCAGATAGCCCATGAGAGGATGTGTGAAGTAGTAGTATTTGTTATTAGTCTAATGTGAACCTGGGTACAATGGCAATGGCTGCTAACTAAGGAAAGGCTGCCATTGCCTGGATTTAGCAGTTGTTAGCATTGACTACTTTAGGAATCATTTGTTTAGAATGATAGTCTTGAGAGTGCCTCGTTCATGGGTAATTATTGATCTGGGCCATGTCTCTAGATCCTTCTTGAAAAACACAGATCTTATTCTAATACATACTTTTCTATGTTTCTGGGATCATCCTCTATAACATAGCTACTTTTATGTATTTCTAAAAGTTGGAAGTAATTTCAATTTTTTCTTGCACTTTATTTTACACAGCTTCTATATTCCCAGTTAAATTTCATCTAAAGTCAGACAAGAGTAAATATGCATATTTTATTCTTTTAAGTATCAAGTTGCAGTGAACTCTTAAAATTTGTTTGCAAATTTACTTCCCTGGGATATATTCCCAAAGAAAGTTTACTCAAATTTACATAAGACCATAATGTTTGACTTGAAAGATCTCAAGACTTCCTAGAATTGCTAGGAACATATTCACTGAATTTCCCCAAGAGGAACTAACTCTAGGCAAAGCTCCTAAACCACAAGACTCAAATCTTTCCTGCTAGCTCATTTTCTCTGGAGGAAACTTTCTAATTTATTTTCCATCTGGAAGACTTTGCTGAGTTGGAGTTCATAGCAATGCATCCTCATGGCATATATCAGTGTCCTGGCACATAAGCTGTCTGTGGATAGATTTCATCAGAACTAATGGGAAGATGAATGTGTTTACCTCTCAATCCAGAGCTGTTTCTCACTAAAGTTGCTCTGTCATTTAGATATAAGTCAAAAGGTAAGATTATACCATGGACAGATGGAGGGTAACCAGGATGCAAATTTATTAATTATGTCTTCTATAATTAAAATGAGATGTCACACACACACACACACACACACACACAATAAAAAAACAAACAAACAAGCTTATACTAGAATGAACAACCTGTCTATATTGTCATTTGTTTTCTGTGATGTTGGCTGTATCTCAGGCATAAATGAATTGATGTTTTTGCTAGTGTGTCAAAACTCTATGTAGAAAAAGTGGTAAATGTTTTTTGGGCTTCATGCAAGGTGCATGATGTCCCACACTAATGACATGCTGTGTTAGTTATGATAAGATTTATTGACAACTTAGAGACAGAGTATTAGCAGAAGAAATGAGATACCTCAAGTCTGGGTAGTTCAAAAAAGAAAGTTGCTCTGCCAGCATGTTGAATGTGCTAAACGAAGCCCCCCAAAGGGGGACCCCACTTCTGCGCCCATTTACATGTTTACGTTAGTCCAAGTAGATGGGAAGAAAGACTTGTTTACTAAGTAAAAGCAGCTATTATGGACATCGTTAGGCCCATCATTGGGAGACCTTGGGAGCTCATCTTGGGCATTTTGTACCAAGGTCACTAACATTACAGAGGACTTACTGTTTCTCCAGCCACCCAATCCAGCTGGGCCAGACTGCAGGGGTGTAGGAAGTCAAGGAAGCCTGATCATTTTTGTTCTGAGACCAAAGTATTATGTCTTTCACTGGATGAAAACCACAATCCATAATGTGCTGGTCCTCCTACACCATGTGAAAGGTGCTGTCAGAGCATCTTCCTCTGGCTACCAGGCCAGTGCCCCGTCAATATCCGCTTCTAATGAATTCTCTTCTGTTTGCTTTATACAGCACTTTTATTTTTCTTTTAAAGAAGAAGCTGATGTGTGATGACCATTTACTTTCCAAGCACTATTAGGTGCTAGACATCAATGTACTACTTTAACTGTTGTAATTCTAAGATGAAGGTATTAATTTACCTAGTTTTATATGAGGAAACTGTGACCCAAAGGGATTAAATATCTGTCCAAAGTTAGATACCATTTCAAAACAATGTGCCCTGATGCCACAGAGTTAAAAGAAGACAGAGATGATAAAGGAGTTTACAAATACATAAACAAGAAATTTAGAGATTAAAAAGTAGTACGAAGGGGACAGAATAGGGTGCTGTGATGCAGTCCCTGGAAGGAGTGCAGATGTACCTTGGGCGTCAGGGGAAGTCTCATTAAGAAGTGGCACAGGGTCTGAGACTTGGATGATGGAAAAGAACAGGTTCAGAGAGGGTGGGGGCATGAGTCTTAACAGAAGGGCAGAGGTGAAGGGCCATTAGAAGGAAATGAGCCTGACGTGCTTGTGAAAGACAAAGGAGACCAGACCCCAGAGAAAAAGGACGACGGTAAGGATGAGGTGGGAGAGGGGGTATGGGTCAGACTTGGTAAGGGGTTTACATTTTTGTTGTAAAGAACAACCACTCTGCATTCATGACATTTCTTACATGCCGAGCATTTTTTAAACAGCTTTACATGTATTTAGTCATTTTATCTTCATAGCGATTGAACTAGTATTACTATTAATAGTCTCATTTGACAAATGAGAAAACTGAAGCAAAGAGAGTAAAGTAACTAGTTGGAATGTACTGGGCAACAACTGGAAAAATTAGAGCAGAGTAGTAACAGAACGTGATTTGCATTTAAAATATAACTTTGGCTGCTCTGTGAAAAATAGATTAGGGAATTTAGGCAAGCGATGATGGTAGACTCTTCTCTGGTATTAATAATAATAGGGGAAATTGAGCTTAAGGGTTTTGTTTATATTTTGTACTGCTGCTGGAGTGGAGGTAGGAAATGAAAATAAATGAGAAATCAAGACAGACTTCTGGGTTCCTTGTTTGAACAACCAGATGTAAGGCAGTGTCATATGTCCCAATAAAGGGTGGGAATTCAGGGGAGCTGGTTAGGACACGGTGACGTGGTGGTATTAAGACAGCGACACTTACTAGATATTCCAGGGGTGTGTCAAGTAGGCAGACAGGTACACGTTGTTTGGAACTCCTGTATGGCGAGGTTACGGACTGTTTGTGTGCACGTGAAGCCTAAGGCTTTGGGGAAGGTCTGTTTCCATAAATAGATCTGGGAACAAAGCTTATTTTTGTGGTAGATGCCTGAGCACGGTTTTCCTGCTCCTTGTTTAAAGTTGTGTTAGGGATTCATGTGTTTCTTGTAAGAAAAAAAAAATGTTTAGGTTCTTGATGAAGCATCCCTCCTAGTGCCAGGAGAGGGAGAAGTCCAGTTTTAGGCTTTTCTCTTTTGGATTCATTCAGCTATAAGCTCACAGATTCTAGGATTTTATTGCCTCTGCATTAGTCAGTGTGTCACTACAGAAGTTCAAGGGGAATGTTGTTTAAAAACATTTTAGCTTAGTCTACTCATGGGAACAGGAATGGTACAAGGTGAGTATGAACTTTTGAAAAATGATAGCTACCCAAACACAAACAGTATTTTTTAAAAAGTTCAAACTGAGTATACTTGAAATGGACAATGATAAATTGGGGATTTGGGGGATTTTCTGTGTTCTGTGATGTGAATAGTTCAATGATTATTTTCTTAGGTGCTAGTTTATAGTGTGTTTGTTTATGCCTGAGTTGTTCTCCCATCCAACTGAATTTGTTTTTCAAACATTTAGCAAAATATCAACAACCATGTAGACTGGATGTGTTGGGCTTGCCTTACATTACCTTTTTAAGCATCTCTTCCTGAGCTCTATAATATGAAGGTACCTTGATATGATAGCAATAACATGTGAACTCCATCACATTTCTTTAGATGTTTCCAGACAATAATAATATTCTGTGAAAATCTAGAGATAATTTTTCTTTAATTTTAAGAGGGGAAATTTAAAATATTGTAGTAATATCTCTGACATCAGAGTGCATCTTTCAGTTATAATCAGCAGTGTGTTTTGTTTCTTAGTGATATATAAAGTAGCTGTGTGTTTATAATTGATGGCATTTTATATTGCTGAAAGCCACTAGTGAATAGACTTAACATCCAATGACTGACAGTGAACCAACATGTGCAGAAAGGAAATGGATATTTGGTGACCATATTGGAATTAAGGATATATAATGATGATTGTTGGTTGGGTGTTTCTTGATTTTGGTGGTTTTTTGATAGCTAACCCATTACTTTTAAAAATTATATTTTATTATGCTATTACAGTCATCCCAATTTTTCCCTCTTTGCCCCGCTCCACTCAGCACCCTCCACTTCCTCAGGCAATCCCCCCAGCATTGTTCATGTCCACAGATCATGCATGTAAGTTCTTTGGCTACTCCGTTTCCTGTACTGTAATTTACATCCCCATGTTACATTCTGTAACTTCCTCTTTGTACTTCTTAATTCCCCCAGAACCCCTCCCATATGGCAGCCATCAAAATGCTCTCCATATTCATGATTCTATCTCTGTTCTTGTTTGCTTCATTTGTTTTTATATTCAATTGTTGATAGATATATATTTATTGCCATTTTACTGTTCATAGTTTTGATCTTCTTTTTCTTTAGTAAGTCCCTTTAACATTTTATATAATAATGGTTTGGTGATAAGGAACTCCTTTAGTTTTTTCTTGTCTGGGAAGCTCTTTATCTGCCCTTTGATTCAAAGTGATATCTTCTTTGGGTAGAGCAATCTTGGCTGTAAGACTCTGCTTTTCAAGACCGAGTATTTCTTGCCAATCCCTTCTAGCCTGCAAAATTTCTTTTGAGAAATCAGCTGACAGTCTTATGAGAACTCCCTTGTAGGTAAATAACAGATTCTCTCTTGCTGCTTTTAAGATTCTCTCTTTATCTTTAAACTTTGCAGTTTAATTATGATGTGTCTTAGAGTGGGTCTCTTTGCATCCGTCTTATACTTCTTATTGGGGATCCCCAAAGCAATTTTTTATAGTTAAATATGAATTATTTTATTAAAAATTTCATTAAATATTCTTAAATTTGAATTTCAAGGAGGTGCATTTTGACCTTTTTATTGTGACAGAATTTACTGTTTATTCTACTTTACTAACTTATTCTGTCTCCAGTGACTCAAGAAATAAAACAGAAGATACAAATTAAAATTCTCAAGTATAAAACTTTTTACATCTAGCATGATCCCTACTAATTAGATAGTCAGGAATTATTGGCTTATTTTTGGAGGTTGAGAGATACAATTAATAGATTCTCCTTATGACCATTTATAATACTAAATTGCTCATTAACATTTTTCTCTTTAAATGATGGACTCAATAACTTATTTCCCAGAGTTTATCAATGATTTTCTGTGTCTGGTGCTTTGCAGTCTATGCCTTGATAAAGGCAGTTTGACAAACAGAATCATCTGGATTGTGTGAGACATTTGTCAATATTGGATTTATGGGGGATAACATTTGCTCTAGTCATGTTCTAAAACCTTGGCTCTGAGTCCATCAATCTGCCTATAAAGGGCAACTCTATTTCTAAAGTGACAGAGTCTATTTGTAGTAGTGCAGTCAGTTAGAAAAGCTGCCTATGAAATCAAGGAAAGAGGAAAAGGTGAGAGATAGGGGTATAAATTTGTTAAGATCTTCAGAAGAGCTCAGTTTGCTAAACAGAGCTAGATATTACCCTACCTCTTCTACCTCTTAAGAAAATGAAAGCATTTAGAGGAGCCAGCCTTTTTAATTCCCTCCTCTCCACTTCCTGCCTTAAGCAAACAGCAGCTTGGCAATTTATTTGAAGATGTACTTTTATCACTAGAGAAAAAATTTTCAGAGAGCAATGGGCCTATGATGTTTTTCCCACATTGCGTAGGATGGTAAGGTCAGTGGGTTTTGCATGTATAGTTTCTATCGTGATGAGACTCGTATTTGTCTCTCCGTTCCTTTCTTCCTGGGGCAAGATACTTTTTTACCATTCTCCTGGGACCACAGAACATGTCAAGATAAGAAAATACAAGTGGCTTTTGCTAGAGGAAAAAATGGATGTTTTTTTAGCATAATATACCAGAGTCTTCATAGAAGTGATTGACAATATTAACAAGAGAAAGATTAGTTTTTCTAGTAACTGTTCCACTTTGAGGTTAGGCCTGAGGGGCCATTTCTTAATTTCCCCCTTCTGTAGGTAAGACCTTAGCGGTGAATTAACCCCATCTCTGATTATAGCACCAAAAGCAGGTGAGTGAGGGTTTTAGTATGTCTTCCCTCATAATACCCATCAGTCCCCACTCACAACAAGCAACCCCCCCCAACCCTCTGTTTATTACCAAAATGCTTGTTTTATAAGTGAAGCTTTAATAAGTCTACTAGCTTCCACCTTCCAGCCCACCCACACTTAACAGACTACTGCTCCTAAATGCCATCTATGTATGACTTCTGGATTAGCCCCAACTCCTTTCGGTTCCATTGGGTGAAAACCCAGCCTTAATGGAAACCTGGGACAGTGGCTATGAGAAAAAGGAGTCGGATCTTCCGAGATAGACAGAGGAGTGAAAAGGCACCGTATAGGGAACAGAGCAGAGGTGGGGGCAGGGAGGAGGCTGGGAATGAGATCAGAGGGTCTTCTCTCTGCAGCCTGCCAAGGTGAGCTCTGTGCAGATGAGAGATGACTGGAGAGAAAATTAAAACATTGTTTTGCATATCTCTCAAAATTCCATGTATGTTTGGTTGTTTAATTGCAAGGACTTCTTAATAATGTACTGACCCGTCCCTGTCTTCCAGACTGCAAGGGAATGGCTACAGGGCCATACAATCATAGGAATCATAGGTAATAAAATGGTAAATGATGATTGCTAAAGCTGGCAAAAGAGATCCATGTTTGGTACTAACTCAAAGCAAAGGGAAATGACCTTGAGTTAGTCAAAGATTTGATTTGGTGAATTTCCACTCCTTCAAAGGTAAAATAGGGGTATTGGATTAGATAGCTCCTAAAGTTCCTTTATTTCTTTAGAATTTTCAATGTCTGGACTTAAACTCTGTTTTACTAGTTGTGTAACATCTAGTGATTACTTATGCTTAAGTCTCAGTTTCCCTACTGTGGGTAATTAAAATGCTAATAGCATCTTTTCATAGTTAAATAAGCAATGTGTAGCACAGTGAAGAGAGCAGGTAGGCACTCACCTGAGTGCTTCTAAGAGTGCTGGTCCACAATGATCACATATTTCCATTCCGGCTTGTGGCTTTTACAAGCTACAATCATACCCAGACGTTCTCTGAAGTTGTATAAACTTCTACTTCTTCTTAGTCATATCCTTTAGTATAATTAATAATGATGTAATAATTTGAAAATAGAAATTTTACCACTCTTCCTTAGAATTAATCATTTTTATGGGTACTTTATAGTCCTTTATTCAGTAACTTGAATTCGAGGCTAAACTTTTAAGTGCATGAATTGGGTGATGGGTAATGAGGTAGCAATGAAAAGGAAGTGGAATATGCATCTCTATGAGTGAGTAACACGGATGTTTTTATATCCCACAGGGATCAGAGTGGTTATCCTTCCGGGGGTCACATCGGAACTAGCCTCTCGGGGCTACTAGGCACTGATTTGAGCCAGTCTCCTACACTCTTGAGCTCATAAAGAAGCCACTTTACTTCAAGAGATATTTATTATATAAGTCACACTCACCAGTGGGCATAGAGGAAATGGAAAACAATAGACATAAGCAATGTAGGAAGGACTTCAGGACAAGGCAACACTGATGCTCGGCAAGTGACAGCTTGGCTCACCGGGGGTTTGCAGGAATCACCAAAATTTTATTAATAGCCTTTATCAGGAACCGTTTGAAATCTAGAGGTGATTTTAAATGTAAAAACTATTTTTCAAATTATATAATTAGTTTCAGATGGAGCAGTCATAATTTACTTCTGATATTTTTCAGAAACTAGTATCTAAAATGCAGAGCATTTCAAAAGATCTAAAGCAAAAGTTGAAGGTGCTGTAAGAGAAGTATGTTTTTGTCTGGCTGTCATGGTGACCTAAACTTTCCTCGAATTGATTATAATATTTAAGAATGGAGAGATTTCAAACAAAACAGAGGTCTCTGTCTTCGAAGAGCGTTATCGCGGCCACTGTCTGTTGGGGCCAAGACTTGCGGTGTGAGGCTGGCTGCAGCTCCCACCACTCCCCACTGTTTTTCTCACGCTGAGGTCAAAACCTCTGTGTTCTTTTGAGTTGCCTTTGCTCTGCTGTTTTTCTAACAACTGGAACATACTGTTTTATTCACCTATATTACCTGCTTAAACCCTGTGGCCACCTGTGTTTGCATCATGATCAAGCATGGCATGTCCATTTTTTATGTTTAGTTTTTAAATATTCCTTCATGCCTAACTTGGCTGCATCTTTAAATATTGATGGGGTAAAGAATGCTCTTCCGTGATACATGCATTTTAAAGGAGAGACTAGCCTTAGTAAAACTAGTAATGACATAAATGCGGCTAGCCATAATTTGAGTATTACCAGCACCCTTCTCTGAAAGCCATTTCTAATGGATACATAGCCTCATCCAGACATGATGACGGGACTCAAGCTCCCACATGCTTCTTTCGAGATTTTACACATTGCCTCAAAGCCCCATAACCAGAATTTTATTTGTTATCGTGCTTGAACATCTGTCTTCCTAGCTGAGATGAATGAAATATCCAGGAAACATGCTGAAGATAGCTGGGTAGGGGAAGAGGACTGAGAGACAAAGTTTCCAGGGAGAATGGGAGTCTCAGTGCATCAGCTGATCAATTCACAGGTATTTCCCCAAGACCCATCCTGTATGCCCTGGTCGTTGTGTGCTCACTACCATGGACTAATCCAAAGGGGGTGTTTTATGCTTTAGTTATCAGAGACAAGGAATTAATGAAATAAGATTGTTTAATTTTTTTAACCAGAAATTTCAAATGACTGAATGAAAAATAATGATTCCTGTGGGATAGTTGTATTTTTAAGCTCATAATTAATTTCTATTTGATAATAATTGTAGACCTCCCACAGCACTTTACCTTCAGTGAGAGTATAGTTTTATTTTTTAAAAAAATAAGTTCCATTAGTTTTATAGACAAAGAGAACGGTCTTTTCATTTTTCTACTTCAGAAATGAAGAAGCCAAAGTGAACCTCTATGGAAGCTGATTTCCTGGTTTAGTCAGTTATAACACAAATGAGTATAAACAGAGAGTTTGTGCCTTTGAGACAAAAGGCAAACCATAATAAAACCTGTCCTAAGTGTCACCTCCAGCAGACAGCACTCTCTTGCCTGATGTTATTCCACATTGGTCTATTTGTTCTTCAAAATGCCATCAATGACTGCTACAAAGGAACTAGTCTATTTTAACTAGTCTCTCAGGTAGTCACTTTAATCTTGGGTTTATGCTACTCTTTTTATCACTCTATTCATTTTACCTCTGAATTTATAGTTATCCATTTCATAAAAATGACTCAGAGGCCTGGTCATTACAAGTAAAATCAGTGTGCTTGGTACTGAGTCTATCATCTGCTCTTTCTCTATAGAAAGTTCCCTTCTATCTCTTAAAGTAAGTTAGCTATAAATCCTAAATATTAAAAATTTCTTTGGTTACAGGCAAAATTGAAGATAGATTGATTCTTCATAGATGACTTTCAGATATAGAAATACATGGATTTTCACATACAGAAATATTTTCTAATAACAAATTTCTTTACCTTTCACAATCTCAGAGAAAAATAAGCATAAACAGAGACCCAGGCAAAGAAGTAAGCAAAGCAGTATAACAAATACAAACAGAGGGCCAGAGGAGAATGAATACAGGTTTCTGTTATACTTCTAATATTCTAGTTTTTTTTCTTTAAAACAGTGATAGATTTATCCTTTTATCTAACTCTTACCTTAAATATTTTTCTATGAGCGCAATGGTGCCTCTGGCACTTGAAGTTTAGGACCTCGTTTCTTCATCATCACCTTGGCCTAGGGAGAAAGGAAGCTCTTGCAGCTGATTACGGCTTTCCTATTACATCCACACATCACCCCCACCCGGTGTTTGATTTAACATTTTGTAACGATAAAGGAACAAGAATAAGAATCCAGCCTTTTATTTTGTAAAGCCTTATACCTTTAGGTGCTTATAATTACACCTGGCAGTGCTAATTTTTAGAAAATGAGCACATTTGGAAGAAAATATCAAAGGAAAAAATATCTTTAAGTGAGAAGTACCTTGCTCTTAAGGACAGTATAAATGATTTACTGTAGACATCTACAAAAAGTTAAGCATCTAGAAAAACTAATCAGAGTTTATCTAGTCTAAATAATAATCATTTAATAATAAATATGCAGTCAGTCACCAGCATGTGGAGTCCATTTGGCTCCGGCTTATTTCTTCACTCAGTCCCATTCCTCTGACTCATTCTTAGCCCAGGAATTAGGTAAAGTCCAGTAGGGATTCAGTTCATGTCATCAGAGAGCATACTGCTCTACTCCCTTAGCCACTGGTATTGACGATCCTGTACCTTTGTTAGTTTACACATGTAAATTATGCTAGAACTTGATCTAGCTGTGACATAAAAAGGATGACACTGTTGCATTTTGTAACCTTAGGGACAAAAGTTTCCTGGTGCTCAGCCGCAATGTTGCCCGACTCCAAAGGGCTGCGTTCTCCTGGTGTCTTACTTAGACCAGAGCAGGTTTTCTCAGCCTTTGACGTTGCAGGTGGGAGAGTTGGTCTCAGGGATGAAGGGCCACTCATGATGAGTCATCAGAGGATCTTGTTCATAGGGAGCCTTTGGGCATTATTTTCCTGAAAGGGACAGAATTCACTGCTGTTCCTAAAATACCTGAAAATTAAATACTATCTTGTCTCAAAACCAAGTAGCCAGAGGTCCTTAGTATTGTCAAGGATCAGGACACTGTTTGTTAATGTAAATATAGCAAAACAAAACAAACAATACCCCCACATCCTTACATAAGAGGACTCATACTTAAAGTGCTTACTAATTGAGATTTTTATTTTATCAATCATAAAGGCACTCAGTAAATTTTAAATGCTACATTATTTAAGCTACACACTTGTTTATTTTATGGGTTTATGGTTCTCACTGTGGCCTGCCAGAGGTTCAGGATCTGAAGGTTGGGAACTGCTGAGATGAAATAACTAGAAGCACAGGGTCCTTCCTGGGCAGAACTTTGTTTCATTTTTCATTGCAAACAAAAAACAGAAAATTGCTCTGTAATGCTACTTTCTGACTTAAGACAGCATATGAACAGTGAAAACTCTGCCTGTAGATGCACCAGATCTGATCAAAGAATAAATACCCCCTAAAAAAAATAGAAATGCATGCAATGCCGGTTTCAATCTGAAGGATATAGTTCCTGAAACGCTTGCATAAGTGGATCAGTAACTACAGATACGAATTGCCAGAGTCACTAGATCTTTTCTTTTTAAATACATTTTATTGATTATGCTATTATAGTTGTTCCATTTTTCCCCCTTTATTCCCTTCTGCCCCATACTCCCCCTCCACATCCCCCACCTTTAGTTCTTGTCCATGGGTCATACATACAAGGTCTTTGGCTTCTACATTTCCTATACTATTCTTAACCTCCCCCTGTCCATTTTCTACCTACAATTTAAGCTACTTATTCTCCATACCTTTTCCCTCTCTCTCCTCCTCCCATTCCCCTGTTGATAACCCTCCATGTCTTATATAAATCCCTTTAACATTTCATATAATAAAGGCTGGGTGATGATGAACTACTTGAACTTGACCTTATCTGAGAAGCACTTTATCTGCCCTTCTGTTCTAAGTGGAAGTTTTGCTGGATAGAGTAATCCTGGATGTAGGTCCTTGCCTTTCATGACCTGGTATACTTCTTTCCAGCTCCTTCTTGCCTGCAAGGTTTCTTTTGAGAAATTAGCTGACAGTCTTATGGGAACTCCTTTGCAGGTGATTGTCTTCTTTTTTCTTGCTGCTTCTAAGATTTTCTCCTTATTTTTAATCTTTGGTAATGTAATTATGATGTGCCTTGGTGTGTTCCTCTTTGGCTCTAACTTCTTTGCAACTCTGAGCTTCCTGGACTTCCTGGAAATCCATTTCCTTCATCAGCTTGGGGAAGTTCTCCTTCATTATTTGTTCAAATAAGTTTTCAATTTGTTGCTTTTCCTCTTCTCTCTCTGGTGCCCCTATAATTCAGATGTTGGAATGTTTAAAGATGTCCTGGAGGTTCCTAAGCCTCTCATCATTTTTTGAATTCTTGTTTCTTCATTCTTTTCTGGTTGAACGTTTTTTTCTTCCTTCTGGTCCACATCATTGATTTGAGTACAAGTTTCCTTTTCATCATTATTGGTTCCCTGTACATTTACCCTTATTTCATTTAGCATAGCCTTCATTTTTTCATCTAATTTGTGACCAAATTCAACCAATTCTGTGAGCATTCTGATTACCAGTGTTTTGAACTGTGCATCTGATAGGTTGGCTATCTCTTCGTGGCTTAGTTGTATTTTTTCTGGAGTTTTGATCTGTTCTTTCATTTGGGCCATTTTTTTTTTGTCTTGGCGTGCCTGTTATATAGTAAGGGATGGAGCCTTAGGTGTTCACCAGGGCGGGGTAACCCACCTCATTGCGTTGTGATGCTGTCTGTGGGGAAGGAGTCTGAGAGGGCACAATGGCGCTTGCTCTGCTCTCTGCCGGCTTCCAGTCACTTCCCCCACTAACCACAAGCAAATTGGGCCCTTCTGTGGTGGTTCCCAGTTGGTTGGGTTTGTGTACATTTTAGGACCCTGGGAGTCTCTTGAATGAACTTCCCTGTGAGGCTGGGAGTTACTCCCACTGCCGCCTCAACCCCCACCAGTGTTTTCAATCGGTGGTTTAAGGCTTTATTTACCCACGTTGGAGCCCTAGGCTGCGCGGTTTGTCTAGCTCCCCAGCTTTTTCTCCTGGTTTATCTGTGCATGAATGAGGGACCACCTGCTCCACCAGCGTTGGTCCTGCTGGGTCCAGGTCCCCCAGCTGCGTGTCTCTCTGGCCTGCTGTGGTGTTGCCTGCAACACAACAAACTGCAGCCCTCTCTGCCCGGCTCTGCCCCGCTTACTGGTCTGGATGAAAGTGTCTTCTTTAACTCCTTGGTGGTCAGACTTCCATACAGTTCAATTTTCTGTCAGTTCTGGTTGTTTTTTGTTTTTGAATTGTTGTTGTCCCTCTTTTGGTTGTGCAAGGAGGCACAGTGTGTCTACCTACACCTCCATCTTAGTCAGAAATGCCAGAGTCACTGGATCTTTAAAACTTTTTATATTGTTAACTTTCAAACAAAAATAGAAAATAAATAGCATAATAAAACCTCATATACATATAATCCATCTTCAACAATTATCAACATTTTATAAACTTTCATTATCCTATTTTTCCTAAATTATTTTAAAAAGAAATTCCAGACACCATACATTTTTCAGAATATATTTAGTGGCTAACAATTTTATTTGTATATGTAAATTGCCATTATCATAACAAATTATATTAACAATACCATCTAATAACCATTCTATGTTCAATTTGCCCATTTATCTAAAATGTGTCTTCATACAATTTGTTTAAATCAAAATTTAAACAAGGTCCATACATTGCTTAATGTTTCTAATTTAGTCTTTTTCTCTATGGCAGTTTCTTTTCTCCTTTTTTCCCTGTGCTCTTTATTTGTTGAAAAAACAACTAGTTCTGAAAGAATTTGTCACTTTCTGGATTTGTCTCATTGTTTCTTTGTGGCATCATTTACTTATTCACCTTTTTCATCCATTCTCCAAATTTCCTGTAAAGTGTCAATCTAAAGTATTAATTTGATTCAGATTCTGTCTTTTTCTTTTTTTTAACTAAAAAAAAAATTTCTAAAATACTCTAGGAGGTGCTGTGAACTTTCTAGTGCATCACATTCACGGGTGCTGTGAACTTTCTAGTGCATCACATTCACGGGAAGCTCCACTTTTAATGATGTTAAAGATCCATCAGTGGCTTTAGTTTTCTCAGCCCCAGATGTCTACTACAGGGCTTATCATCAATCTTTCACTGAATGATGATTATTGCCCAAATCCTTTCTTTCCTTTGAGGTTATAGTATACTTGTTTTTAATTTTATTATTCTTTGCCCAGGCTGGTGTGGCTCCGTGGATTGAGAACAGGCCTGAGAACCAAAGGGTTGCTGGTTCGGTTCCCAGTCAGGGCACATGCCTGATTTGTGGGCCAGGTCCCCAGTGAGGGGCATGCAGGAGGCAACCATACATTGATGTTTCTCTCCCTCTCTTTCCCTTCCCTTCTCTCTAAAAATAAATTTAATCTTTAAAAAGTTATTTTATTATTCCCTCTGTATTTATAGCTGTAATTTTTCTATAAGGAACACCTTTCCTTCATGTAAAATCGTTACCTCAAAATAAAGATTGTACAAGAATAGCAGAATAAAGATTCGATTGTATGTTTTTATCTATTGATTTGCAGAATAATGACTTTATATTTTAGTAACTTTAAAGTTGACCAATGATTTACAAAATTTTTTGGTGTACTCTAATTAGTTGTAAACATTATTCTTTCTTATGCTCAAATTACCCCACTTTGACCAATAGGAGCTTGTTGGCTCTTGTATCTTTTTAAAAATATAACTAATATTATTTGAAATATTTCCTGGTTTTTGGTACAACATGTCCAAATCTTTTTGAATATTCTTGGATCTGAAATTGCTCGTTTTCCCTAAAGACCCTTTTTTCTTTTAGTAGAAAGTGAAAATTCCATTCTAAAATGAGGACTCTTAAGTTTGTGCATTGCTACTGAATTATCATTTCTTTTAGACATATTCAGTGGACAGAACTTGAAAGTCCAAACTTTATCTACAGAAAAGATTTCATTAGTTCATTGAAATATTGCTATCGAATTTCAGATCATAGAACACATACCTTCTTTGATTTTATATTCAGATCTTTTTTCTTTAGCATGAAAATCTTAGTATCTAGTGGCATTAACATAATTACTTAGTTCTTTTATCCTATAATGTAAACATTATAGCCAGCCTTTCTGCTAATGATAAGAACACTGAATACAGTTTATGATTTCTTTTTGTCTTTAAGATATATCCCACGAGATCTGTATAGTGAAAATATTTTTTATTTTTGATCTTTCAACATAATTTCTTTCTATGGTTATTTCACTAGTTTAACATACAATTAGGTTCCAATTTCTTTTAAAAAAGCAGGGGTGCTTTTTAGTCATTTAACTTTAGTTTTATCAGTTGTATGAAACATTTACATTGCTCCAAAGTAAAAGCTCAAAACAGAAGTCCAAGTTTCATCCCTATTCCTGCCTCCTCTTACATCTAACAATTTTTGGTAGTTTGGGTTTATCCTTAAAAAAATAATACATGCATATTAATACATATGTATAAAATTAATACATAAGTACATGTGTATGTGCGTGAATCAGTGCCTACACGTCAATGTATTTGTGATTATGGGCACACAAACACACATACCCATACACACATTTCTATCCCCTCTTTCTTGTATAAACAGTAACACACTATAAAAACTGTTTTACATGTTGGTTTTTTTCACCTAACAATTGTTCTAATTTATTTCTATAGCTTTAGAGTACTCCACTGAAGTTTATTCAAGCAGTCCCCTGATGATGGGCACTGATTTCCCTCAATATTTTCTTATTACGCATACTGTTACATTGGATAATCTTTACCTATGACATTTGTATTACATCAACATATTTTTGAGAGAGTTCCTAATGATGTGATTGCTGAGATAGGGTAATTATATAAGTAATTTGCTAGAAATCAAATGACCTTGGGTTGTTTCGTTTGGCGTTCTCACCAGCAGTGTGCACGCGCCTGAATCCCTGCAGGCCAACCACGGGGTCCGTTTTCAACATTTTAGGTGTTTGTCAGTCAGATTGGGGAGGAATTCAACCTGAAAATATATTTGATTTGCTTTTTTATTATAAATGAGAGTAAGCATCTTTATATATTCGTCATGCTGTATCTTTTTTTTTTTTTTAGCAAGTGTTCTCTATAGGGCTATTGTTTTTTTCTTCCCCAATATTAAATGCTCTGTGTGTTTTCTAGGCTATTAAACTTTTATCTGTGAAATATTGATATTTTGTTTTCCAGTTCACAATTTGTCTTTTCATTCTTATGGTGAGTGTATGTGTGTTTGTTATGTAAAGTTTTTAAAAACTGCACATATATTTACTGGTCCCTTCCTTTGTATTGCTTCTAGCTATTGAATCATAGTTAGGAACATGTTCTCCAGTCTGGCATATAAAGGAGTTTTTCCATTTTATTCTAGTACATGTATGGTCATATTTTTCATTTCAGTCTCTGATGCATTTGAAATGTATCCTGGTGTATGATGTGAGTAGTGATCCACATTTTTGCTATTCCATACGACTAATACTTTCTCAGCACTGATATGACATGCTGTGTTTAAAAACGTCCTTATGTACTAGGATCCATTTCTGGATTTTCTACCCTGTCTCACTGGTAAGTCTGGTCATTCATGTGCCAATATCATAGAGTTTAATTGTAGAAGCTTTGTAAAACATTTTATTATCTGGAAGAAGTACACTTCCACTTCTTAGGGTTTCTCTGGCTAGTATTGTTTGGTTACTTTTCCAAATGAACTTTAAAATGAACTTGTATAACTCTAGAAACAATTCTTATGGTATTTTTATTGGGATTGTATTAAATTTATAAAGTAACTTAGAGAAAAATTGTCATTTTTATAATGCTGTGTTTTCTTATCCAAGAAATGGAATACATGTAAAGTTTATTTAGGTTACTTTGAGGAATGTTTTAGGAAAAAAAAGTCATTTAAAGTATTTAATAAAACATGATATTATAGGCAAATTCCCTTAGTTATATTGGCAACTGAGCTAAATTTTCTAACTTGGAATTGATTAATATGGAGTCAGTGAAATCTATCATGGTAAGTTTTTATTGAAAAATACACATCCTTAAAGAAACCCATTCTTATTGCTTTATAAGTGATTATTTTTTTGTTGCTATATATCGGATAACTTTAAAGAAGGCTGCTGATATTTCCATTTTAATATCCTGAATAAAATATTTATCCGATTCTGTATTAGATATTTAGTCAAAATTCTAATTTATATATAAAGAGGTCTTAGGGTCAGGTAAGCTTTAGCTCTTGTATTGAAATGCCCTTATTTAAATTTTAATTGGCTGCATAGGCAATTAATTATCAGTAGATACAAGTTATCTACTCATTGGAAAGCATCAGAACTGAGGAAAAATTGATACTTAGTTTTATTTTCTTTACTTTAGATTGGTCTCTCCATTATCCTCTTTATTATTTTAGTCAAGTTAAATAAATTGAATGTTTAATCATGCAAAATTTCAATTCACTCAAAAGGAAACCAACCTATGTGAAGCATGTGCGGGCCCTGTGGTGTGACTCCTTCAATGGCACAGTCCTGTCTCTGTGGCTCTGGGGTTCTAGGTTAGCATAACCGCCAAGCCAGCATCGTGCGTGGTGGACCTCAAATGGGTGTGGTGCCTTGCCATCCAAGGGGCATCTGGGATATAGGTGGGGGTGTTTTTTGTCTGACATTTGTCTGGGTGGGAGGGCAAAATGCCGTTGGCATCGTGCAGGCAGGACGAGGGAAACAAGTGTCTTGCTACAAAGACAGTCCTCTCTGATGGAGAATCATCTCACCCAGGTTCTGGGGGAGGTACTGGAAATCTCCTGGGACATCTGGAATCCTTGATTTTGTGTCACATGGTTAAGGCTCCATTAATTGTGCATTCAGAATTTCCACTGAATTCAGACTTCTATTGAATGAGAGCATAATTAGAACCAGACCAGTTGCTTATTTGTCACATTATATGTGTGTAACCAGGGGCAGGGCTGTGTGCTTTTTTATAGAACCCGTAAATCAATAGACACTATATAGTGTGCCAGAGAATATGAAGCTGTGTTTGGGAAGGTCTGTGTTTCTTGTGCTGAATGCTTATAATATTCTTCTGTTGGGCTTTTAGATAGTACAGAAATTAATTAGACTTAGCTTTTCCCCATTTTTTCTGTGGGAGAAAGCAGGGATAGTCAAGGGAAACTGAGGCACTGGTAGGACTTTACTTTTAGTTCTCACACTGCAATAGTTACAGGGTGGAAATATGTTCTCTCCTTAACAGTACCTGACAATATTTCACTATTCCTATGAGACTTCACTTTTAACATCCTTGGTTTACTAGAGGGTCCTGAATATCCAGATGATGCATTGTGTGTCAAAATTGCTCTCCCTTTTCTAAAAAGGAGAGTTTTCTCTAAGTTTCAGCTCTTACATCTAAGTACTGAAATGAATGCTTCTCTTTTTGAGGGGACATTTCTGGAAATAAGGTTATTAAACTTCAATTGAAAGGGTAGGCCTTATTATTTTAATGGAAATGTTTGGTAAGATGTTCTTTGGAAATAACAAATTTCATTGTTATTATGTATACTGTCTCAGGGGAAAACAAACAAACAAATACTGGAAACCCAAAGAAAATATTAGGTAGTCATTTAAGTCATCTAAAAAGAAGGAGACATTAACTTCAAAGGTGAACGGATTCACTGAAATCATAACAAGATAGAAAAACAACTCTAACAGATTAATACTAAGTACCAACAGAACATTTTTGTTTTAAATTCTAACCACCAGAGCCTACCCAATCTAAAGAACCTTCAGTCCTGCGAGTCACCACAGTCATCTTGCTTAAACATGTCAGAAGTGGGCACAGGAAATAAGAGTTGGCAGTTTTCCTGCCTGTTATAAAGAGACGGAAGCCCATCATGAATGAAAGCACACAAAACTGCACTTGCCATCTGCATAGCTTCCAAACCCCTTGTATTTTATAGCAGTAGCCTGCCAAAACCCCGGCAATCCAAACCCAGAATAAAAACCCCGAGCTGAAAGAGAGAATATGGCACATAATAAAATCATCCAGACAGCAGAGAAATAAAATTGCAGAAAATTAGACTAAAATAACCAAACTGTCAAATAATGTTGAAAGAGCTAGGACATGCCTACAAAAGAGGATTTGAGGAAAAACTGAAGACTGAGTATAATGCAAACCATTGTTCAGTGGAGAGGTTTTCCAAAGCGAGTATGCTCGTTGGTAAGAAAACGTTAAGCTGTTCCAGAAAATGTTACTTCTTCCTCATTTCTCATATTCTAGCTATTTCTGTTTGAGATAAAGCAACCCTTATATCTTCTAGCTGTTGGGTCCTACTTTATTTTGACAAAAGAATAGACTTCTGAGAGACACTCAAACTAAGCCAAGGTTTAATAGCTCTTAATTTGTCAGTTGTGATATGTACAAAATTAGAAGCCAAATAAATGCAGCTTTGCATCATTTAGAGCTAATAATCTTAAAGACATTTTTAGGCAGATGCTAAGGGGATTGTAACTTTGATTTTACGTAGGTTAGCAATGCAGCTGTAGGCCTCAAAATGTACCAAGCTCCTCCAACATCTATTAACAAATTAATCAGAAAGAAACAGGTATATGTGGAATTTTTTAAAAAGTGACCTAAGTTTCACCTGAGGAATAAAAAAGAAAAATTAAATAAATTCTAGCTTTAGGCCTTTGAACACCTCTATTCCCATTTCCAGCCCCCCACAGTCACACTTGTACCCTGAAAGTATTATTAAATGCCTCCTACGTTTCCCTGAAAAACAGAATGTAAAAATATTAACAGTAAAATAATTGCCATAATGACAGATTAAAAATACGTATATGTATCTTTTATTGAATACTCAGTTTATGCTTCTTTCTCCCCTAACTTCTCTATCTGAGGCATTTTTCCCCACAAAATCCAGTTAAAGATAATATGGGACAATTAGGTTTTACATCCAGTTAATAATTGCGCTGCAGGGGCAAGTTCGACAGAAATTATCCCCGTTAATACTCACCTAAAACTGAAAGTGCTTCCACATTGTATCACTAGCCCCTGAGATCTGGACATCCTTTCCTCTCAGAGTGCAAAGACTATGTAGATAAGGCTGGTTCTATTACACCAGAAAAATGGCTAAGATGTAGGTAGATTGGACACGTACTAACCTTAATGTGCATTTAGAAGGCTCTCTCACGTTGGAGGGGATGAGTAAGCTTTGCAATACTAGAAAACAAAATGGCATTTCTAGTTTAGAGTCCCTGAGAATAAGGGAAGTTTGCTTTATATGTTAACACATCAAGAAGGTTGAGGGGCGGGAAGGTTGGGAAAAAGAGGGAGGGATGTATTGTTAGGGACAAAGAGAATGTCAAAGAGAAGGAAGCTATGAGGATCTATTCCTTAATCGTTGCCTGCAAGAGCTTTGCCAGGCAAAGGGTAAAGAGGTATCCATGCCCTTCCTGGACACCCTTGACCCCTCCTGGGAAAGTAAAGGGGCTCAGGGTAGGGTCTTTCTGCTCTGGATCATATATCCAAAGTGCCCATGGTCTGTGAATGAAATTCAAGAAATGAGACACTTGAGTCTGTATTTCTTCTACAAACAGTGGCAGCCCCATCAAGATAGAAGTTTCTCTTAGCATTTCCCCCCACCCCAGACAGCCCTGGGCTGGCTCCTACTTGCACCAGAATAGTTCTTGTCCCAAGGAAGATTCAGTGAAGGAGAAGGACCAGCGGTTTAGCTGGTCCCACTGAGGATGATCTCAGCGTACCTGGTGGAGTATTGAAGCCAGAGGATGGCAAGACTATTGCAGATCACTTTGAAAGTTCACTCATTCTTGACCCAGCCCAAGAGCCCGACAGGATCCTTATAGACAATGACTACATCCTAGACCCTCTTTGCCTCACTATTTTTAACTACAGCCTTTGATACAGTGAGTGCTCAACAAATGCTTTCTGAATAAATAAATATCCCAGTTCAATGTGGTTTTGAAGTCATTTGGAGTAGTTTTGAAGGCTGTCTCTGCTATTCACTAGGTATGGAACTTGGGCAAGTTAAAAACCTCACTGATGCGCCTTTTCCATATCTATAAAAGCACGATACTGTTACCACTAAGCAAGTGTGCCTACTGATAATAACTAGCAAGGTGCCTGTAATTTTCTTCCTTCCACCTTTTCTTCCTAATGCTGTCTCCTTTCCTCGGAGTTGATATTCCTTGTAATAGCTTTCTATTCTTTCTGTTTGATTTTTTATTCATTTGCCAAGATCAATCTCAAATACAATATCCTCTGTGAAGATTTTTCTACATCTCTGCTTTTCCCCGTCTCCTCTCACCTAAATGGCTGTAAACTCTATCTCCTTTGAACCCATGGGTTATTATACTTGCTTTGTGAGTATAATTCAAAGTCAGTGTGGCTATATTTTATTCAATGACATATTTGGGGGATAGGTTGCATTTTTTCTTCTGAAAATATTCTTTGTATATGAAAGAATATATAAACAAAAATAACAAACAAAACCAATCACTTGGTTTGTAGAAGAAAAGTTGACTATGAAAAAAATTTTCTGCCTATTTGGGAATCTGTGCATTGTAAGTAAATCATGTTGTTATCAAAATGAACTAGTACAATGATCAATTTTAAAGGGTTGGCATTTAAAATGCATTAATTTTTTTTCTGCTGCCCAACTGGAGCCTATACCAATAGTTTTTGTATTCTGTATCATTTGAAAAGTTACACAAAAGAAGTTTCTTTATGAAAAATGTTATTCAAATATGCCAATTAGAAGAATAGGTGGAGTTTCTAGTCTAGTGGATGAGTCAACCAGATCTTTTTTTTTTTTGGCTAGTCCTAGTATGTTTTTAGTTGATATTCTAACACCTTTCCTAGTGGAATATCTAATGATGTTTGGAAAGAAAATAATTAAGTGAAGAATTAGAGATAATAGAAAGAGTCAAAATGTAAATAAAACTCCTTAACTAAGAGTCCTTATAAATTATCTAATCCAGTGCCTCAATTATTTTATAGGCAAAGCATCTGATCTTGAAAAAGACTTGCTCAAATAGCAAAACTAGGAAGTAGAAAAGAGCAGAAGAGATTCCAGTTCTGGCTCTTTTTTCCCAATTCCACTAGGTATTATTTTTATTTCCAGTTGCTTTACTAATTGTCTCACTTGAAAGGCCATTATCCCTAACTGTGTTTTAAGCTATGTCCATCTGATGCCAAGACTAAAAATCAAACATTCAGATGACCCTGTTTTGTTATTTTAAAGGCATGTGATTAATCATGGTTAATTGAATGGGCTTACCTTTCTTAATATATTCATTTAGGCCAGTAGTAATAGATTCAATATTCCCTCCTTCAAAGCAAGTACATGAGGAAGGATCTGAGGATGGACTACATCTGTGTTAATACATTATTGTAGGGTATGCTCATTATAAAGATGGCTGTTGCTCCATCATGAAATAGACATTTGAGCATGGTAGAATAATTAAATTGCAAATCAGATATTTTTATCCATTTTTTAAAATCTGCATAATTCAGAGTCATTATTGTATTCCTGTGGGGAAGAGAGCCTCAGCACTTTTTTATTAGCTTTAGTTTCCAGTAATCAATCAGTAATTACATAATAAAGTGGTAAAATTGGATGTTTAGTACAAAAACATGTAATTACTGCATTCCTGTGTTGCAGTCCGCTCTCAATGGTGATTACCAGTGGATGGAGTGGTTTGAATGTGTGGGGGAACAGAACTAATTTTCCTTCTTCCCTTTTAAGTTCTTCTGGCTAGTCTTAAATTCAAATTGACATGAGACAAATTAAAAGGAGAAAATAACCAAATTTATTATGACTGAGCCCATGGGGGTCTCATAAAAACTGTGACACCTGAGCCATTTTGAGTTAAGGGCAAAGGGAGGTTGTGGTTTGGGACTTCAAAAGGCAGGAAGGCAATTCACAGGGCAGTGAAAAGAATTAATGTTTAGTAAGCAAATGTTGGCTGGGCCACCGTGAAACAATGGGACATGAAGAGGACTTTGATCGAATGGGCCCTGCCAGGTTTCTCCCTGTCTACCTAGTTCCTGTTAAACTCGAGTTATCTGTGACGATAGTTCACTTCCTGGAGCAGACCCTCCATCTTAAATTCTTTTAGGCAGCTAGGGGAAAGGTTAAAGGTTTTTCCTGAATCTTGTTTTTTAAAAATAACCAGCTTAAAATAATCACTATCTCCCCCAAAAACATATTTGGGGTGTCAGGACTCTGTTCCTTCTCAAACGCCATCTCTCTGGAACTCCCTGAAAAGCCCAGCCAAGCAGGACCAGAGACATTTCCGCTCTCGATTCCCAGTCTCTGAGGTGGGAGTGAAAGTGATACATTTGTATTAACACCTTATTCTCAATAATTATGCTGCACAATTATTTGAACTCACTAAGCCATATTCTCAGTTACAATGAACATGTCCACTTGAGTCTACAAAAAATGAGCAGACTTTTACTTTCTTTCTTTCCTGGAGGCAGGTAACTGAAGACTTCAAAGGTGCCAAAAATTTTAGACATTGAATATTTGATGATATTAAGAATTTAGTGAGGTACTTTTTTTTAGAAGTGATATGGTATTGCTATGTTTTGTTAAAAACAAGACAATAGGCCCAATATGGAGTAGCTTATGCTAAACCCCATGACATAAAACCGAGTTTATTACAGCTTCAGCTCTCCCAAAAGTGAAACCTTAAACCAGTCAATCAAATCATCTGATCAGCACTAGTTAGGTAATCTGCCAGATGGAACCCTGCCATCCCCTAGCAGGGGTGTCCAACCTCTTGGCATCTCTGGGCCACACTGGAAAGAGAAGAGTTGTCTTGGGCCACACATTGAATACATCGCAACATGCAGTCACACAAAAAATCTCATAATGGTTTAAGTGTGTTTATGATTATGTGTTGGGCTGCATTCATAGCCATCCTGAGCTGCATGCAGCTCGTGGGCTGCAGGTTGGACACCCCTGCAAGGAAAAGTGACCTGGTAGTGACCAATTTGCCTTTTGTGTTTTATGACTTCTTTGTTCCTGCTTCCTTCTGTCTAAAAAACTTTCATTTTGTACAGCTCTTAAGAGTTTCTTGTTACCTGCTTAATTGGATGCTGTCTGAATTCATGAGTCATTGACTAAAGCTAATAAAATCTTTAAAATTTATTCAGCTGAATTTTGTTTTTAACAGTTTTTAAAGAGTCATTTATGTATTAAGATACATACAGAAATAATCATGGGGAAAATGATATGATATCTACAATTTGCTTCAAAATAAGTTATGGGGAGCCAGTAGAAATACATGAGAAACAAGACAGGCCATGAGTTGGTATTCGTTGAAGAAGGCCATTCATTATAATTTTCTACTTTTGCTAATGCTTGAAAATTTTATTAAAAATTAAAAAAAAATAGATAAAATAACCCCATTTTCACTACATTAGAAAAAGCTGCCAACACGTTTGCTCAAGCTCTCCCAGTTAATACAGTGGTAGGCAAAAGTAGGCTTCCTATTGTAAGTAAATATGAAACATAGTTTTTTTTGTATTATTATTTACTAATTATTGTAGTATTTTCTATATGAACAACTATATTATTTGTGATCCTATACTATACTATAGGGTCACAAATTAAAAATTCAGAAAACTCCAATAAAGTAAACTGCCAATACAAAGACGAGCTTGGGGGTAGGGAGAGATATTCTTAAAAAATCAAACAAACTTACCTATATATTCTTTTGTTTTTAAAGATTTTATTTATTTTTTAGAGAGAGGGGAAGGGAGGAAGAAAGAAAGGGAGAGAAACATCGATGTGTGTTTGCTTCTTACATCGCCCCCACTGGGGGCCTGGCCTGCAACCCAAGTATGTGCCCTGACTGGGAATTGAACCTGCAGCCCTTTGGTTCACAGCCTGCACTCAATCCATTGAGCTACACCAGCCAGGGCCTTACCTATAAATTCTTGACACACATTAACTTTGTTATCATCTGATGACACAGGAGAGCACATGGTAATTCAATTCAACAAATGTATATTTTAATGGCACCAGTTTTGCCAGGTGCTAAATTCAGTTTCATTGAAGTGTTTCCCTAATTAATAAATTATCTCTCATCTCACTTTATAGCACTTCACTTTTGATCTAACATCTTCAAGATCCACTCCTGGGGATACTCTCCTGGTTTCTGTTGGCAGATATTGGTTAGTTCCTATAGGTCTTTCAGCGTGGAATTTCTCTCCTGCCTTATAGGCCCTGCATTTCTGATTTCGGCTGTGTTGTGTCTTGACCCTATTTACAGATCTCATGACCTGGTGGAAAGAGGAACAAAGCCTGCAGAGGACAACCAATGTCTTATGAGCAACCTAGACTCATTTGAGTCATCTTCAGAGTCTTCAAGCAAGGATAGAGTGGAGGGAAGGGGGCTTTATCCTCTAACACAGGGTTGTAGCCCACTTCTGCAGGACCAGGGGATTCAAAAGAAACTATAGTTTAATTTTCTCAAGTTCATCTTATCAGATAAACTTTTCCTAAATTTGACTCCCATTACTTTACTCTCAGAGCCTTTATATCAAAGAGAGTGAGGGAAGGGTAGGGCAGGGCATGGCTAGGAGCTATACACAGATGTATTTTCATTTGGATTCAAGCTTTAGTCAGATCCCTCATGGCCTGAGGGAAATGGCCTGAGGCTGACTGCGGGCTGCCCTGCCAAGGGGCAAGTAGTTTCTTGGGTGTGCTGGTTCCCATGTAGTCAGGATTAATCTACGGATAAGAGGCAGTGGGGAGCTATTAGCAACCAACATTTTAGCAGCTGAGGAATGGGTACCCTGCCAAGTAAAAGGAATCTGGAAGGCATACAACATTAACCACTAAAACTTCTTTCTAAGTTTCATTTTTTTCTGGCTCTTATTCTTTGTATTGCACAAATTATTTTATCTATTAAAAAAAAGTAGTCTATTCCTATTCATTCAATAAAGATAAAAGGGACATCTGCTATATATTAGACACTATTCGAAGCAATGAGGACACACTAATAAACAGGACAAATATGTGTCTTTGTCCTCACACAACATACATTCTAGCGGCAATGAAGACAATGAACAAACAATGTAATTTCCAATAGTTATAAGTAGTAGTAAGAAAACAAAACAGACATCATGATAGTGAATGTTGGTGTTAATGAGGTGCCATTTCATATGGGGTTTATAACGAACCTTGCATAAGTCTGTCAGGAATGGACACAGTAGAAGGTGGCTGAATAAAGAATAGAGTAATAGTCAAAGATTGCGAATCTGTCCTGGCAGCAAAGGTCTTGCAGAGCTTTGTATATTTATGTTTCAACATATTGAATTATGTCTGTAATTCCCTAAAGATGAATGTCAAGTGTGTCTTGCTGGTTATCAGTTAGAGGGCATAAGGGGATGTGCATAATATAGGAAAGAATTTAGATTTTTTTCTAAAGAATGTAAATTTTTCTCTTTAAAGTAATGGGAAACTATGGGTCTTTAAGCAGGGTTAAAGAAGAAAAATTCAACCAAGTAAATTTAAGGATCTAATTGGCTTTATTGAATGACTCCTGAATAGGCGTCACCCCTGAATAGGCGTCATCCCATCTAGTAAATAGAAGGGTGCTGGGAGAAGTTGTGTGTACAAGATAGAAGGTTTTTATAGGGAGGAAATGGGAGGTACAAGAAAGTTGTCAGCAAAAGAAAGGATTACTTTAGGCAAGGATAGCTTTCTTTGGGGAAGGGCAGCAGGTTCTTATCAGGCAGATTTTCTCACTGTGTTGACCAAGACATTCCAGACTGATTGGTTTAAGGCCATATTTCTGGGAGGAGCTGAAACTGCAATTGAGTCTTGGTTTGCTATCCTAGAGCAAGGGACTTCATCTGGGTCATTTCTTTTCCTTAACAGTATTATGACTCTGTAGGGAGAGGGCCCATGCATACACAGATGTTTATGTGTGTGTTTGTGTGTGTGTTTATATAAGTGTGGATAGACACATGTCTATTTAAAATTATACATATGCACTCTGCTTTCTCCTTACTCTTCTTTTTAAGATTAGATGGTATTTGTTATGAACATAATTAACTCATTCCCATTGATAGACATTTGCATTATTTCTACTGAATGTGTGCATGTATGTACCTATGTAAATATATTTGTGGGAATCAATGTGGGATAAAATTTTAAATTCCACAGATTTTTCCAAAGCCCTCCATAAATTTGTACCAATATATGCTCTCACCTCCAGGAGGCGAGAGTGCCTTCTTCTCATCTCCTAGCTGAACACTTACATTAGACTTTTGATGTTGATGATCAGACTTTTAAAATCAGAATTGAATGTAGAATATACCATTTCAATTTGATTTTTTTCTTATTATGAGTGAATTTGAGTAGATTTGGTGATATTTAGAAAGCAGAATCAACCTACCAAAGAGCATCTCTGGAGTTAATGACAGAGAAGATCAGGCCTAGAGCCCATATCTCCAAAATTATAAACCAATAAAAACTACAGTCTTATAGTTTGCTCAAGATTCAGCCGAAAGATTCCCTATGCTCTCTGAGGTCAGTTCCCTGACTGCTCCAGAAAAGTGAGCGGCCCCCTCCTCTGCGCACTCTGTGCATGTTCCTGCTCAAGTCCTTACCACATTATGTATGTGTTTTATGTAATTGAGTTTGTAAGTCTTACACGCCTGCAGCAAAAATCCCAACCGTATTGAAGTGCCTAATGTAAACAGGTACATTTTAATTTTGTTCTTTTAAACCTACCCTTCTAGTGGAATTCCTTAGGAACTGATTTATACAAATCTCAAAGCTTTTATTATATTCTTTGCATATACAAATATAAAATACATTAATACCTATAGTTAAAAATAGTTTTGTAATCAAATAAAATATACTATTAGGTAACTTGATTTTTACAACAATAATGTAATCTTTCTAAGTCAGTACATACAAATCTATCTCACCCTTTTTAAGAGTTCATAGAGAACTCTGTTGAATTGATATAATATAATTGATCAAAACATTAATTTATAATGGGCACATGAGCACTTTGCGCTTATCCCAGTTTTTTTCTTCTACTTCTTCTTTTTTTTTTTTTACAAACAGTGATGCTATGAATCCACGTACATGTATCTTTTTGCCTTTAATATCATAATTTTATTCAAATTACTTTGTATCTTGAAGTACTTATATTTTTACTTCATTTGGATACATTTCCAGAGCAGGATTTTGGAGTCAAATGGTATGCAATTTTAAAGTTTAACAAATATTTACAGATCACTTTTTCCAAAAGTTTTTCATAATTTATAACCTTACTAACAGATATAAGAGGAAATTCTGTCCTAAGCCTTTATCAGTGCTGAATGCTGTCTGTCAATCTTTAAAGATTTTGTCAAATTATTGCACAGAAGTTTGATACTTTCTTGTTTTTATAATTCGTGTACTTTTCTGACTACTATTGAGATTATTATTCTTTACATTTTCTGATATATGAAACACCTTTATGTAGTCTTTCTCCATTTTTATAATGGGTACTTTATCCATCTTAGAGCTTTCTTCCATATTCTAGATATTGTATGTTTTGCAAATATTTTTAAAATCTTTCTTTTATTTTTGACTTTATGGGGTTTATAGTCATTTATATAGAGAGAGTCACTATGTCTACATTTTCTTTTTTAGCTTATAAGTATCTACTCTTATTTAAGAAGATCTTGCTAAGCACAAGGTCATTAAATATTCTCCTAGAGTTATTTTTAAAGTTTTATCATGTTTTCTTTTTATACTTAGTCCTTTGAAGCACTGGTAGTGAAAATTTTGATATAGTGTATTAATATTATATTTTCCCAGCTAATGATAGATTTTATAAAATAAAATCCACAAGTTCTAAGAATGAGGAAATTGAGGCTTACTGGAATAAAGTGAATTGACCAAGATCACCTCAGTTGTTTGTTTGCTCACTTTTATTTTCTTCCCCCTCTAGATTTTAAGCTCAGGTAAATAAAAATCTTTATAGTGCATTGTTTACTTCTGTACCATTGACACCTGACACTTTTAATAATATGAATGAATAAGTTCTCTCGGTCATTAGACACAACAGTGGAATAGTCCTAGATGGCGGAGAGGGTTAGACATCACTGGTTATCACCCCAGAGCTTGGAGCCAAAAGCAGCAATTATCCATCCCAAAGTATTGAACCTGGAAATGTCTTCAGCAGAGACATTCCAATGTTTTGGGCATGTAGTGAGGAAGGGAGAAAATCTGAGTACACAAACTGTGATATGGTTATTCAGATCTAAAGATTTAAATGTGTAGCCATTAATAGAATGAATTGTCTAGTCTACCAAGTTTTCACATACCTCCATCACAATTTCACTCTGCTTTCTGACGTGACAATGCTCTTCCGTACACTTCTTGTGAATTGTGGGATTGTGGCAGGTCATTCTAGTAGAAAACTCCATCTAACTGTGTAAGCTGCCATCACACGCCTCTGCGAAGTGCTGTGATTTAGAACGGAAGCTGAAGGATCATCAGTCATCTGTCCCAGTGGAAACCCTGAAACAAATGAAGATACTGAATTTCTTTAGATTAGAGTGGCGGCTTTGGTGTTCTCAGACAGGCTGCTCGAGCATCAGTGTCAAATCCTGCTCAATTGAACTCCGTTTAATCAAAGATTAGCTGCTTGTTTTGATGTTGAGTAATTAAGTAGAAAACCTGAAAGTATGACTGGTATTTCATCTTTGTTCTGAGCATAGGACAGGGTATATTCTTTCTAAAGCATTCAGATATATTTAACTGAAACGGTGTTATTTATCTCAGAAGTATTATAGATAACGTTCTTTGCCCCACACTCTCAAACACCTTGCCTGGCTGTCAGTCCCTGTTTTTATTTGCCCCACAAAGATGCTAAAAGCCAAATAGGCAAACCATATATAACTCCAGAGATTAAGTTGTTTGAATTTATGTTCACTGGGCCTAACCCCAATTTCTCTTTTCACTTGCTTCTGCTCAAAGCCCACATCCTGATTAGGAAATATGTAGGTGACTGAACCTGTAATTTCCCAGGATGTATAAAACTAAATTAGGTATATTATAATTGTTTTTTCACTGAAAGTTGTCTTTACTTACTGACAAAAGTTCATCCAATCAACTTGTAAAAGAATCACCAAGAAAAATTAGCTGTTCTCTGAAAAAAGATTCTGAGTGAACTAGTGCTGGTGAAGGACTTGGGCAAGTGTCACATGATGTCAGGTGTCACATGATGTCAGCTGGAGTCAGAGGTAGAAAGGGTCAGCTGTGCCTGAGTCTCCCAGTCTCTGTAGTCTCACAGAGGAGAACACCTGGGCCTGCTTCTGATGCACCCTGCTTTTATTATACTCTGTCTCTTTGTAGGGTGGGCAAAAGGGGAAGGTCTTTGCAACTGAGAATGGCCCTGCAAGCTGAGGCAGGCCCCGTGTGGGGTGCAGGTAGATTGTCCTGCCAGCACCTGGAGATCTTGTGGGAAGTTGAGGCCACTGGCAGTCCCTCCTGGTGTGGTTTGCGGCCAGACAACCAGGGAAGAACTGCTGGGACAGTCCCGTGGTTATTCCTCTCTCCACATAGTGACAACACAATTCCCGTTTAGTAAGAACGAGCAATTAGAAACCAGTTCCTGTCCTGGGAGGTTAAGGAACATAGGGAGAATTTACAGAAATGCACTTTGAGTGACTTAATGCCTTGAACCTTCTCTCTGTTAGCCATATTTCTCTCTCTGCCTCCTACAACACGTGCCAGTGATTTTCACAGTGACAATTCAATACTAAAACAATCAAATGGGTTTCTTTGAGACTATGCCAATCGATTGCTTCAATGTACAAGTATACACACAAAAGGCCTACTCTTTCTCAATGCACTTGAATAGTTCTTATTAATGTCAATGATTAATGTTAACGACAGTTGTGAATGTGTATCAAGAAGTGAATAAAATGCATTTGAAAACCCTTTAACAGATCATTCGTACAAGCCCTGTTTTTGTATAGGTATTATAACACGATGAAATACATTCTTATTCTTTTCTCTGAGTCGACGCAATATTCATCAGTGTTCATTTTTTTTAAATGTCATGATTGTACATTTCATGCATTCAAAAAATTAGTCAGAAATGTGGTTGCAGCCAAAAGTATGTGCTGTTTGAAACAAACTTTTGTGATGTAGGGAGAATGAATTACTGATGAAATTTTCATTGTTGTGGTTATGGTCATGACTTTTTCAAAAACTGCAGTTTGAAATTGACAATGCATCATCATATTCCTTTTTTTAATGCAGGAAACACCCACTTAAAATAGTTTTCTTTTTTTCTCTGAATTCCCATGGATAGATAATATTCACAATCAAGTTGCATAGAAGCCCTTTATTCATAAAGGATAACATCTGAGATATATCAGTGAAACATTCATGACCTCTGCTTTTCTAAGCAGTAGGCAGAGACTTTGAAACTACCCAATTCTCTTCTTTGAAAAAGATTAAAAAAAAACCCCAGCACCTGCATGGATGCATGTGTATGCCTGTCTACACATCATTATAATGAGAAGGCAGGCAGTGAGGGTCAGGAACACTTGAGGGCAGCTCATTCAGCAGTGCAGTCTTCATGCCTACAACTGGCCTTGGCATGTGGTAGCCTCCTCTGAATATTTGGGAAATACAATTGCCACAGTATTCTGGAAATCTCCAGGCTCTGTGTATAAGCAATATCAGCCAATCCGTAAATTCACCACAGTTTCTAAGTTTAGAGTCAAAATGTTGTCTTTCAAAGTCTGATTTTCCAAGAATATCCTGACATAGTCAAGGCAAATGAATGGATGTTTTCTTTATAGATTTTATTTTGTTTGTTTCTGTTTATTAGAAGTACTATTGTAAAAATTGAATGATAGACCTTGTTGTTTTGACAGGATACTAAGGATATTTGATTAAAAACAGAAAAAGAACTAGAGTAGAACATGTTTAAATATCCAGACAATGCTTTGCAATTTTAAACAGGAACCATAAATGCATCATTAATAACTTTGTGTAAAATTAACATGGAGGTCACCTAGAGTGCAGCTGTTTACCAGTTAAAGTCCATGCAACTACAGTTATAGCCAGCTATCTGATATCTATACATTGACGTCTTTGGTCTTTTCCAGTGGGACAGTTTTTTAGAAATTCTACTTGTGATAGAAAAATAGCAGCACACCCACTGACTGGAGAGAGATTGCCTAAGGACTGGGTATTCTGGGTATTTTAAATTCTACCTACGTTCCAACATATTTAGATATTCCTCTCTCTGCTTTAGAAACATGCTTTATGAGATCTTGACATTTTACAACCACAGAAGTTTCTTTAAGCACTTGCATAAAACTTTTTATTCAGATTTTGCAGGAAGAATATACAGATTTATTTTACTATTGTAAAAGTTAAAATATAGCAAAACAGCAATTTAAGAAGAAGGAACACGCATTAGATATAGTATAGTATTCTGTTTCTCTTTTTTTAAAGTAGATACAAATTAGTATGGCAAACATGCAACTTAATTCTCTTTTTTATTACCTTAACTTTAAAGAATCATAATACAGTAGGATATTAGATGAACATTTTCTATAAATTACAGAGGTTTAGAAAAGCTTTCTATAAGCAGATTTTGGGATTTAAATGCCTGATTTCCTCCTGAATATTTCTGTCTTTCAGTAAATGCACATTTTTCTAAAAACACAGTGATAAGGGTTAGATTACAAACATGGCTATTTAGAGATGAGAAGAGAAAAATTGTCTAATTTGGAAATTGTGGTGTTTCGCCTTGTCCTGGTTGCTTGTGTTGACTGAGTCAGTTTTATGCAGACTAAGCGAGGACTGAGGCAGAAGGAAGATATATATGTTGCCACATGAACTTTTACTCATCATGCAGAATTGAAAACTCCAGCAGTTTTTTATAGTAGTTCTAAATGTTTCCTCTAGAGCAGGAAGTGATCATAAACTTAAAAATGTGGAAAATGTCTCCTAATTATGAGCATGTTGGGCTCTGAAAAGCTATAAATCCATTTTTTAAAGTTCATTTCTTCTTATGAATAGTGGCTAAAATGAACTTCAACTTGTAATTTCTCTATGTATTATATTCAGTACTCATGCCTTCCATAAATATTTTTTGAG
Organism: Micronycteris hirsuta; assembly: GCA_004026765.1. Taxonomy (NCBI): domain Eukaryota; kingdom Metazoa; phylum Chordata; class Mammalia; order Chiroptera; family Phyllostomidae; genus Micronycteris; species Micronycteris hirsuta. Next base: position 58,798 of record PVJI01004784.1, on the reverse strand, counting down.
CACCTACTCTGAATTTGGTATAGTTATGGCTACTGGGCAAACAGCAATAAAAGTAGAGACATAGATATATCTACAATATAAGGTTAGAAAATAAAAAAGACAATAAATATTAAATACAAACAGACATAAAAAATGACAGGGGCTGTAATTTTATACTTGGTGGTCAGGAAAGATTTTTCTGAGGAGGTGGGTGATACTTGAGCAAAAATATCAGTGAAGTGATGAGTAAGGTACGGGTGTGAATCATGTGTGTATCTGGAGGATTAATGCTCTGGAGAGAGGGAAACAAGAGTGCAAGCAACTTGAGGCAAGAGTTTGCTTGGTGTGCCTACCAGCAGGAAGGCCAGAATTGCCATGAGGGATGGGGGAAAGGTTAGAGGTCATAAGGGTAGCCAGGCTGTGTCAAATAGGACCTTGTAGGTGTGCTGAGGCCCTAGGATTCTGTTCTAGTGTGATCACTCTGGCTGCTGAGTCAGCAAGGCTACATGTAGGGATGGAAAAGTAGAAGCACAGACTCTATTTAGGAGGCTAAGGCAGCCTAACCTGGAGATGACAGTGGACTGGACTGGTGGGATGATGGAGTTGGTAAGAAGTAGTTAGATTTGTTGGTAGACTGGGAGTGGGTTAGACAGGGTGGCATTGAAGACAGCCTGAGAATTTTCAGCTGAATATTTTCATGTGACTATTTTCAGATAGTGTTATTCTTGAGTAAGTACATTTTATTAAGCTTTAAAAAATATATATTAGAATAGGTTTTTCTGCTCTGAAAAAATCTATTAAGTTGATGAATATACCTTAGATGATCTCTGCCTGTCTTTCAACTTAGCCAGGCGGCCTGCTCTTCCACAGGACCCTGACCTTCTCTCGAAATAACATTGAGCCCATAGGTACCCAAGTGGATCTTTATCTCGTAAGTACACTCACAAAATCCAATTCACAAACCACATTCCTTCACTGCTGACTTACCATTCATTCTTTACTCTTCGTTGGTGAATTCATTCAACAAATATTCACTTGTTTCTTTGACAAATGCTAGGTATCTAGAACTAAACAGATGAAATTTTTCCCTCAGGGAACTCACTTCAAATGGCAGCAGAGATGAGATAAATAGATGAGTAAACACGTATAGTTTACCACATGCCTGGTAAGCACCGCAAAGAAGACTGTACGCTGAGTTGGTACGCTGAGAAGGTACGCTGAGTTGGAGGGGGGAGAAGAGAGTATTACAGTTTAAGTCAGCTGTCAGTGAAGGCATCTTTGAAAAGATGGCATCAGAGGAGAAGACCTGCAGCAGGTGAGGGAACAAGCAGCCGTGTGTGTGTGCCTGTGTGTATGTGTGCTGTAAGGAGATTGGTCCAAGGAAAGGAAATATGTTCAAAGGCATGAGCTGGGAATGTGCCTAATGAGCTTTTGGAAAAGTGAGGAGACCACTGTGATGGATGGAGCGGCTTGAGCCAGAGGGGAAGGAGTACTAGGCAAGATGGGCAAGTGAGGGCAGACGGGGCAGGGGCAGATTCTTGGAGGTTTGAATGAGAAAAAAAGACATTGGAAAGGTTTTGGGTAGAGGGTGGGATGTACTTGTGTTTTAACGGGCTCAGTCTATCGCTGTGTTTAAATTGAGAAGGAAGTGTGGGGGCAGATGCAGAGGAAGGAAGACAGTTGGGAGGCTGTGTCAATATTGTCATTATTGATTGCACAAGCGCAGTGCTGCACACATGTTCCAAGATTTTCTTGCTGTTTTTAGAGTCATTCTCACTATTGAATGATTTATCTCATGTGCCTGGAAGGCATTTGTTATTTTTTCACCACTTTCGCTTTACCATGTATGTTTCAAATTATCTCCCTTTTCCTTTGTGTTGAGACTGTAAGTTTCCTCTTAGTAGAACTTTAAATCTTCTGAGTTTATTTTGTTTTACCAAGAGTTACTCAGGATAGGGCAAATAATTCTTGCAAAACATCTCAAGACTAAGCCAAGCACAGTAAGTATTCTGCAGATAAGGGCCAATGGACAAATCCATAAGGATTCTAAAATTATTTAATGCAAATGCCATCTGATGTCAGCTAATGCAAGTGGGCATATCGACCTGCTTTTCTGGTGGAGTAAAATAAATATAATTTGGTTGGTATCTATGAAAATGTGTAAGTTGAAAATTTAAATAGAGCAGCCCTTGTTCACATTTTCATTAATCTGAAAGGATGTAATTGTATCCATATGTGTGTGTGTGTATACATACATATACATGTACTATATATATATATATATATATATATATATATATATATATATATATATATATATATTTCACTTTGAAGTGTGCTTGTTCTGCCAAAATTATAGCTAGCTGGTTTTTAAAAATTGACTGTGAATGGTAGCTTTCTCTAATCTCATAACAATTGCCAAATTTCCGAAGGCTCATTTTACCTTGTGTTGCATGTCTGATTGAAGGGTTTCTGTCAGGCTTCTATGTTCAAGTGCAGTGAAAGCTAAAACCGTAACAGTGGGTAGTCCTTTAGCTTACTCTCAAAGGGTTGTTTCTCTGAAGTTGAAAGAATAGAAATACATTTATAAGCAACTTTTGGACTATCATTTTTGCAAGAAAACCCTAATTAGAGCATATAGTGTAGAAGGAAGGGTAAGAAATACAAAGTAAACAAACAAAAAAAAGAATCTCTAAGTAAAAAAGACACCACCAAAAAATATAGTCCAATTTTTCTATTCACTAAGTAACGTAAGGAAATGTCATGTGTGCTCAGAAATGACTAGGATTTACTTTGTAAGTACTATATGGCCTCAGTGTTTCAAGGCATCAGCCTGACTTTACGTGGGCAGTCAGAGAACCACTGAAAAGCCCATCAATTCCTCCTGCCTGAACCCTTCTACACTGGATTTAGCGACTCCCTTCCTGGGCACAGAGGACACGCCCCCTGTGCTTGTTCCCGTCGGAATCACTGCGCAGCTGCTGCCCCGTCAGCTCTTCTCAGCACAGGGAGAGAGGATGGGGAAAGGACATCTAGTGAGAAACAGAAGGAGAGAATTCAGGAATCTGAGGAAACAAAGCATGGCTGGATGTTAATGAGAAGACAGGGGAAATGGATTCTGATACTTAGGTGACATGCATGACATGAAAATAATGCTAAGTGAGCTTTCAGTAGTTCCTGGATTCAGTTTCTGATTTAGGTCATCCTCTTTTTGTCTTCTGCTACTAATATTTTAAAGATGGAGATATAATTTAAAAGTTAAAAGTAAAACGGTTTGATATATAAGTTCTGACAAGCCAAAAGTATGTGACATAAAATTCTATTCAGATTGTCATAACTTTACTCCATAGAGACAACCATTAAATAAATAAATATAATATAATATATATATATATATATAATATATTTCTTACCAAATCATTGTAATTAACTTATAAACATACCGTATATGCTATACTGCATACAGGGGTGGAGGGGTGGGTGAAAATTTAAAAGTTTTATTTAGTTCATTCATCAGTCTTTTTGTTTATGGCCTTTATAGATATTTTTTGAGGGCTTTTCCTGCCCCATCTTTATTTTAAATACCTGTTTATCTTTGGTATTCTTGTGGCTATATTTTTACATTTATAATAATACAATATTTATAAGTTATTCTTCTCTGGGCTTTTATCCTAAATCCCAGAGAGATCTTCAGCAGTTATGCTAGACTTTTGATAAGTCTTCTATGTCTATACCCAGTGTGACTTAAATAATTTAAAATATAATGGCAGGGCTTTTTCTTTCTAAAATGATACCTAAATATTGACCATAATTGAGGACAAAAGAGCTTGTCCAAAACATACCTGCAGAACAATGGAACCTATGTTTTTGCTCTCAAATATCTTTTCCTTCAGCTAGTGGGGGTCTAATGCACGGTTTATTTCTCACTTGGAACACAAACATGATTGGGAGAAACTGACTCTAACCAATCCCATGAAAGAAGTTACTTGTTACTCATGGCTTATTGTCCTGCTGAGCATGAATACAACCTCAGAATCATTCTTAACATATGACTACAGGTGAATGTAAGCAACAGATCAGTCAATCCTTGCAGTGAAAAAAAATATATATATATCCCTTATATATTTTTTTAACATTATATCCATCAATGAAGTTGTAAGACCTAGTCCTAAGGGTTGATTTGTGATAGAAAGTAAGGGGAACAAAAGAGGATTGCGTAAAGGAATGCTACATAGGTGTCCAAAAAGCTTTTTTATACTTTCACAAAAAAATTTTACCATGAATTACAGCGTATTTCTGGCATCCCGAAGACTGCCATTTTTATCCTGGGAAATCTGCTACAACAAAAGTATTCCCAATATCTCCTATAGCTAAGCTTACATACTGATAAAGCAGAAGAGAAACATAAGGCAGGGGAAAGTGTGGGAGGGAAATGTGGAAAACCATGAGAAATATGAAACTGTTTTGTAGTCACATGAAAAAGCGGAAGTAGAAAAGACAGTTCTCTTAGGTGTTTGGCAAGGAAAACATACTGATAAAAATAAAATATTTTTTTGGTTGAGAGACTTATATTTTTAAAATATTTCCAATTAGTATTATTGCAGACCAAATTTTATTGCAGACTAGAAAACCAAGCCAAAAGTACTAATATTTCAGTATAGTGACTTAGCATTTTAACAACAATTACCTAATTTTGTTACTATACTAAAAAAGATATATCAGTCATCATTATATCCATTTTATAAAAGATATGTATATACACATACGTGTATATGCATATACTGTCTATCACCTATTATCTATGAAATGGTAAGCTGCATAGCATAGTAACAGAAGCAAAATGAAAACCCACATTTTCTCATTTTGAGAATAGAATGCAGACTGAGTATCAACTCATCCAATTGCCATTATTAAAAACAAACAAACAAACAAAAAACTGAACCAGGGAGGCTAGAGTAAGTGTTAATAGCAATGTCAGATGGGCACACCAGGAGTACTGATTTTCAGGCTGCTTTTTCACCCTGTATACTGACTGAGAAAACCTTTGAGAGTAACCCGCTTTGTGGGCACCAAGCTTTTGCCTGGAGAAGCCTATTCCCAATGTGAGAGAACAATGGGATTGGAGCGGGCACATAGTTTAAATGCAGCCATTCTCGCCCATCCCCCTCTTCTGAGTCATCTCCCATCTGTGGTTTCTGGGCCCGTCTCTGCAAAATAGGGCTCCATCCACAGAGGCCCTGCCTGGGTGGGAGAGAAGTGCAGCACAACTACTTCCCGTGGCTGGTGAGTACGTTCTGTTCAGCAATTTCTTTGATATGGACACTAAACATGCAAGGAGAAAATTTTGGCATGTTTGAAAACTTCATACTGAGGGAGAAGAAATTGCCCCTTCATGTCCCAATACATAGATATGTATATCATCAATTAAGTCTCCCCTCTTCCTCCTCCGTCCGTCCATTCTTTCCTCCCCCCCCGGGCTTGCACATTGCAGGAGCATGCGTTCTCTCCCCCACCCACCTGCATGGCTCTTAACAGTAAATAATTGTAAATTAACATATGTTAATTTTTCTTTATTGTGTTTCAGATTCACCTTCAGTATTCATTTTATTATGTTATTTATGAAGAAATGCATACATATAAAATACATATGCAATGTAAGAAAAAGCAGAACTTCATAATGGTCAAAAGCAGTTATTTTATAAGTCTCAATTAATATAAAAAGAGTAAATTGCCCTGGCTGGCATAGCTCAGTGGATTGAGCGCGGGCTGGGAACCAAAGAGTCACCAGTTCGATTCCCAGTCAGGGCACATGCCTGGGTTGCAGGCCAGGTCCCCAGTGAGGGCCATGTGAGAGGCAACCACACATTGCTGTTTCTCTCCCTCTCTGTCTCCCTCCCTTCCCCTCTCTCTAAAAATAAAAAAAAATAAAATCTTAAAAAAAAAATTGAATATGCTTTCTTTAAAAAAAAAGAGTAAATTTACATAGAGAAGGTATTATTTTTATCTTTTGAGATATTTAATGTACAAAGATTACAAACAATAACATGTTCAACACTTAGGATTAATAATGATCAACATTTCTCCATATTTGTTTTTATATTGTTTAATTGAATGAGATCATTATTATATATTATGAACACTGCAGATATGACTAAACTCATCTCTTTCCAACACCTACATTTCTATTATTCTTCTTCCAACCCTAGAAACAACCAATATCAAATAGTTAGTATTCATTCTTTCATTTTATTTTACACACAGAGGTATGCATTCACAATCCAAGAGTATTATATTGGTGTATTTTTAACTGCCACAAAAGAAAAAATAATGTATAGATTAGTCTACATCTTGCAGCATTGTGTTTTTGAGACACATCCACAGTCTATCTGCTTTATGATATTCCATCCTGAGCTAATGCCCTATTAGATGGAAGTCGTTATCCATTTCTCTATTCATAGACACTTAGGTTGTTCCCTTGATTCTGCTATTAAAAAGAAATGCTTTGTATGCCTCTTATGTATGTATTCTAGTGGGTGTGCACTCAGAAGTGCAGTTGCTGAATTGGTCTGTGTGATATACTCATACTTAAACTCAGTAGAGACTGCCAGGTTGTCCTCTAAGTGACTGCATCAATTTATGCTTCTACTGGCTACTTCTGAGAAAACCATTCTTTTTCCATGTCTCCCCAATATTTGACATGATCAAACATACTAATTTTTATCAATTTGGTAAATCAAGTAGAATGTGTTATTAATATTTAATTTCTTCAATAATTAGTGAGGTTGGATGACTTTTCATAATTTATTGGCTGCTCTGGTTTCCACTTGTAATCTCTTTCCTGTGGTTAGTGAGTAAATACATTCTCTTCAATGATTTCTTTGATACTGAGACTAAAGGTGCAAGGAGAAAATTCTGCTATCCTCTTTTCTGATTAATTATATTTTTCTTATTATTGATTTATAGGCTTTCTTTACAAATTCTGGAATCTAGAGGAGTTAAGGATGACTCAGTGCTTTTGGCCTGAGCAACTAGAAGAAAAGAGTTGCTAGTTAGTCATATAGACGAGGCACTTTTTTAATGTACATCAATTTATTAGGGCAGTGACAAAACTATTTCAAGTAGATTTTTTCCAGTCTTCTGGATAGTAATGCGGTAGAGACAGCAGCAATAATTAAGGTTTCAACTCCTAAAGCCAAGAGCAATTTCGTTTCTGGTTTCTCCTCCCCACTCGGGGATAATGCTAATTCCACCAGCACTGTCATTGGTGCCAGGAGTCACACCAGTGATGAAGAGGGGTCCGACTAATACAGCCACTTTCATCTCTCTTCTAGAGCTTTCTGTCTTCCAGTTGTCCTGGGCCAGCTGTAGGGAGAAATGTGATATTCTACAGGTATGACTCTCACCACCCTTAACAATGTTATATTTTAGAGGATACCACACACTGCTTGATCATCTATCCAAAGGGCAAGGACTGTTTGGAGAAACTGGCTCAGCTGATGACTCCAGTAGTTTTCACGTGGCGTGTAATACAGATCAGACTGCAAAGGCCGCCAGAAAATCTAAATGTGTAAACTTGGAACTAAAAAGGTGGATGCTAAGCCTTTGGTTGCTATGTTGCAATCCTGTTATATCAATTACTTGAAATTTCACCTTGCTTACAGTGAGAGGTGAAAATTGTGCTTTCAAATTCTTAAAGAATCATTTTCCACCTGAGTTCTTGTAGTCTACTTTACTCTAAATAGATTTAAAGTTTGCTGTTTACATTTATTTTTAAGTTCATTTACTGAAAAGATCGTCTTTTGGCCATTGAATTCCAGCACAGTGTTGCATAGGAGTGGTGAGAGGGAATGTTCTAGACTTTTTCCTGATTTTACGAAGAGGAATCATCTACCTAGCTTTTCAACATTAAGTATAATGTTAGCTGTCAGTTTATTACAGATGTTCTTTATCAAGTTGAGGAAGTTCCCTTCTACTCCTCATTTTCTGATACTTTTCATCATGAGTGGGTATTGGATTTTGTCTAATACTTTCTATGCATTTATTGATATGATTACATGATATTTCTTTAGCCATGATGTAATGGAGTATATTAGTTTTTGAAAAATTGAACTAGTCTGCATACCTGGGATAAATCCCACTTGGTCATGGTATGTAATTCTTTTTTTTTTTTTTTTAACAGTGTTAGATTTATTTAGCAATATTTTACTGAGGATTTTTGCATTTATGTTCATGAGAGATATTGGTATATATTTTTCTTTCGTGTAATGCCTTTGTTTTTGAAATTAGGGAAATGAGTTAGAAAGTAGTTTTTTTTTTCTTTCATTTTCTGGAACAGATTGTAGAAAATTTGTATCATTTCTTAAATATTTAGTACAATTTTATTTTCACATTTTCACTTTTCCCACTCAATCATCCATTAGTGCAATCATTTTTTTTTTAAGATTTTATTTATAGAGAGAGGGGAAGGAAAGGAGAAAAAGAGGGAAAGAAACAGCAATGTATGGTTGCCTCTCACATGGCCCTCACTGGGGACCTGGCCCGCAACCCAGGCATGTGCCCTGACTGGGAATCGAACCGGGACCCTTTGGTTCCCAGCCCGCACTCAATCCACTGAGCTACACCAGCCAGGGCCATTAGTGCAATCATTTTTATTCCTCCCAAAATATATTGTTTAGTAATTCTTTTTTTTTTAACAGTAAAGAAAAAATAACTTTATTTTTTTCCAAGTTTTTTTTTAAATAATTACTTTATTGTTTTTCAATTACAGTTGTCTGCATCCTCTCCCCTCCCCTTCCCCAACCCCCTCCAACCCTCACCTCCCTTCCCTGCCTCCCTCCTCCCCCTTGGTTCTGTCCATGTGACCTCTATTGTGGTTCCTGAAAACTCTTTCTGTACACATTTGTGTGTAGAATCTCTTCCTTTTATTTTCATGCTTGTTTGTTGAGATTTTAGGCTGATATACTTCCTGGTGCTTTGGCAGTATTGTCATTCTATTGTCATCTCATTTCTGTTTTTGATGATGAAGCTCTCTATTTTGATTAGGCTTGTGTTCTTTCTGATGGGTCTAATGCCAGGTACTAGTTAATGAATAATGACATTTTTCCCCTTGTGGAAAATGTTGAGAATTTTTGGCTAATGATTTTTATGTCTAGGTGGAATTTAAAAATTCATTCTTTGAATTTCAGAAACATTTTTAGTCTGATGAATTATATTTTTGATTATTAAAAATTTGTATCTATGCATTTTCTCTAATTCTCACTATTTTTTCCTTTGGGAATTTCTACCAATTCTCCATTTTTTACCTTCTTTGTCATACTTAAAAAAATATCCTTATAACTTTCCACTACTCTTGAGAGACTTGTAATTTATTTCATTAGAGTAGTTAATTAACATCTCTATAGATCTAGTTGTTGAATGTTTTATTTCAATAACTATATATTTATATTATTTTTGTTGATTAATTTTTGTATTTTCCTGTCTTTTATAATATTCTTTTTATATGGATTCCATTTTTGCTCTCTTGAAACATACTTATTTAAAAAATTCCTTCAACTTGTTCTGTGGTCTACTTCTTTGATTGTAAATTCTCTAGTTTATCGATTCTATGGACTCTATTTTGTGTTGTTAATGTGTAGTTTTCTTCTGTGGATGTATTTTGGAGAATCTCCTATTTCCTTTTTAGGTGACCTATAGGTTTCATCAGATCTGAACCAATATTTAGATTTTATGTTTTTTTCTCAGTTCAAGAGTTCTGTAACTGAAGGGTGGGATCAATTCAGCCCCCACCTCCCCACACTGACTGGTGTATGTGTTTCTCATTTGGCATGGGTAGGGAATCCTTTCTTTTCTATGTATGTTCTGGCAAAGCAATTTGTTCCAGGCTAGTAGCACTTCGCTTCTGAAAAGAAAATTCCAAGTCACCATTCACTTAAGTAATAGCCCTTCCCTAGGCCTAGCTTTATATAGTAGCTCAGAGCCCAGTGCTATTCCCTGACTTTAATGATGAGAACTCTTGAATCTACTGTTTAAGATTAGCTTTAAACTTCAGCCTTTAAGGCAGGGCTGTCGAACTCATTTTCACAGGGGGCCGCATCAGCCTCACGGTTGCCTTCAAAGGGCCAACTGTAATTTCAACTCCTTAACAGTTAAGGAGTAGTTACATTTGTACAGTTCTAAAATTATTTCGATCTTTTTTTTTTTTAAGATTTTATTTATTTATTTTCAGAGAGAAGGGAGGGAGAAAGAGCAATGTATGGTTGCCTCTCACATGGCCCTCATTGGGGACCTGGCCTGCAACCCAGGCATGTGCCCCGACTGGGAATCGAACCGGTACCCTCTGGTTCCCAGCCCGCGCTCAATCCACTGAGCTACACCAGCCGGGGCTATTTCGATCTTTTGAAGGCAACTGCGAGGCTGATGTGGCCCCCGCTGAAAATGAGTTCGACACCCCTGCTGTAAGGCATGTATCTAGTCCCTTTCTCCGTGGTTCCTAAAGCTTCAATTCTTGCTGGGTTTCTGGTACATGAATATTTTCCTAGTTTGTCTTCAGGCTTGGCTATATATATGCCTTAAACAGCCTTAATTGAGAAGACATGGATATACCTGTGTTTATTCAACTCATCATCTTGACTTTAAGTTCCAGAAACTATTCTCTTTGGGGGAGGCGGGGGGTTAAATGAAGCTTAAATACCTAGTTGTCTAATACTAAAGTTTATGAGCCATCCTTTGAAGTGAATATCTTTATGATTCTTAGTTGTTATTGTTCTTTTTGTAGTTACTGTCTTTAGGCTCAGCCCAGTAGTTTCAAAAGGAAGATTCCTTGAATCGCTCATGTCAGTTTTCCTGTTTGTTCAAAGTAGAATACTGGCACATAATTACTCTCTTTTTTTTTTTTTTTAAGATTTTACTTATTTATTTTTAGAGAAAGGAGAAGAGAGGGAGAAAGAGAGAGAGAAACAGCAATGTATGGTTGCCTCTCACATGGCCCTCACTGGGGACCTGGCCTACAACCCAGGCATGTGCCCTGACTGGGAATCGAACCAGGACCCTTTGGTTCCCAGCCTGCGCTCAATCCACTGAGCTACACCAGCCAGGCATAATTACTCTCTTAAGTTCCCATTTTTCTATAAACTTTCTGCTCTGTTAAAAGGACTTCTGGACAAGTACAGGTACCTTCATTAATCACTTAGCCTTCTTTCCTTTTAATTTTTCTGAGACTATCAGGCATATCAAGTGCAAATACGAAGAATAACTAGATCATTTAAGTGCAACCTTCTTTATCAAACAACTACTTTTATTTTTTGTTTTCATGAAATTTTGTTATGAAGTAGCACTCCCCTCCAAAGTCAAAGTTTCTTCTATACAAGTCAACTAAAAGACACACAACCAGACTTCGTGAAGGCCCTGTCAGCCATTCCTTACTATGGGGAAGCATTACCACAGACCTAGTGGCGGTACACATTTGTGACTACCTCACAGTTGCTACAGTGCGAAATTGGGGCATGGCAGAAGTGCTTTCCCTGATCTGGGTCTCACAGGACTGCAACCAGGATTTTGATTGGGATTGTGGTATCCTATGAGTTTCTGCAAGGAAAGGATATGCTTCCAATCTCACTCCGGCTGTGGCAGAACTCTGTTTCTTGCAGTCGTGCGACGGAGGGAATGTGTTTCTTGTTGTCTGTGGGCTGGAGACCGCCCTCAGTCCCGAGAGGCCACAGGTAGCTCCTTGCCACGCGGGGCTCCCTAGTATGGCCACTTGCTATTTTACAGCCTGCAAAGGACAGGGCAGGAGATTCATGCCAAATAGGCACTATAGTCCATGTGAGGGAATCCTGTCATCATGTCTGTCCCATCATGGTGGATATGTGCTATTGCTGGTGTCTTCAGATGTGGTATGAAGGGAGCTTAACGAGATCGGGATAACCAGGGTGAGAGTTAGGATATCTTACCAGGAGCTATTATTTGGGATTGAGCAATAGTGTGTGTGAGTGAGAAGGGTGCGGTGCGGGCACAAGGCACCTGTGGACTTTGAAGCTTGTAAGAAGTGACCACTAGATGGTCTGGGTCTGTCTCTGTCCTGCAGCTTTATCATTGCCTGATTAAATCTTCTCAAAGTCAGCAAGTGGAGCAGGGTCCAAGCACAGGTGAGGCACTTACTGGGATTTTCATCTGAAAGCCCTTGGTTGGGATCTGCAGGTCATACTTCAATGGACCGTGAAAGAGTAGGTGCTTTCTCATGAGATCTGCGGCTGCATCTTTGGTTCTTGGAGGCAGGAGTCCTGAAGCTGGTCTGTGCTGGGTTTGGACTTTCTCTAGGTTATACTTCTAATACCCAAGAGAACTGTGCATGACCAGGGCCTTCACAGGCTTCCACACATTCCTGTCCACAGATACAGACCCAGTCACAGTACAGTCAACCACAGGCTGTGATTACAGTGGTCCCTGGAGGCACCCCAGGGAAGTTCCAGTGTCTGTGGAGGGCAACAGGTGGGAATTTGTTGTTCAAGCTCCAGGCCCCAACTCAGGACTTGGCTTGCAACCCAAGCATATGCCCTGACTGGGAATCGAGCCAGGTTCGCGGACCAGCACTCAATCCACTTAGCCACACCTGCCAGGGCTGTATTTTTTTTTTCAGTTGAATCTATTGGGGTGATATTGGTTAACAAAATCATAAAGATTTCAAGTGTATAACTCAACAAAACATCATCTGCATGCTGTGTTGTATGCCCATCGCTCAAAGTAAAGTCTCTTCCCATTCTTATTTATCCCCCCTTTGCTCTCTCCAACCTCTCCCCGCTCTCCTTTCCCTCTGGCTATCCCCATACTATTGTCTCTGAGTGTGTTTGTGTGTGTATATATATAAAATTTATCCATATATATATTTTTTGCTTAATCCCTTCACCTTTTTTTTCACACAGACACCCCTTTTCCTATCAGTAGGTGAGTGGATAAAAAAGTTATGGTACATTTGTACAATGGAATACTACTTATCTGTAAAAAAGAAGGAAATCTTATCTTTTGCATTTGCAAGCCTATTCATTTTTTTAGTGTATTACTTTTTTTTAGGAACAATGAGAAGGCATCAAAGTTTTTTCAAGCAAAAAGGGACAACTAGAAGCCTATTATAATTTTCTACATGAGACAGAGAAGTGACTTGGACTAGGGAAAGAGCAAGAACATGGCACAGTGGATGGGTTTAACTTCATGTGTGTGTTTTGGGAAATGAAGAAATCACCGTGACTCCTAGGTTTCCACTGCAGAGACTGTCATTTGCGGAGATGGTGGACATGGGGAAAGGGTGGGACTGGCTGAGATGGCTCATATGTTAGTTTGAAGGCTACACTAGGTTTGAGCTACGTGTGGCATCAGCAGCTCATTATGCTGGTCTGGAGCCGAGAAGAGAGACAGTTATGGTATAAAGGTGGTAATTTTAAGCCAGTTGATTTTTTTCAAGAATAAACAAAAACAGCAGAATATATTTGATAGTATATTTCTGCCTGTATTTGCAGGGTATATGAGAAACCTCTGTGAGGTTGGTTGGCTGTGGACTTTTAAAAAATTAATTTATTTTTGTTGTATTTTTTCCATTACCATTTAGTCCCCTTATAACCCCCCATGATCACCAAACTGTTGTCCATGTCCATGAATCCTTTGTCCATTTTGCTCATTTTTTCCACCCCCTAACCCCCAACCCCCTTAGCTGTCATCCTGCTCTCTGTCTCTGAGTCTGTCTCTGAGTCTGTCTCTCTTTTACTTGTTAGTTCAGTTCTTTCGTTGGATTCTACATGAGTGAAATCATATGGTATTTGTCTTTCTGACTGGCTTATTTCATTTAGTATAATATTCTCCAGGTCCATCCATATCATTACAAAGCATAAAGTGTTCTTTTTTCATGGCCAAGTAGTATTCCACTGTATAAATGTCCCATAGTTGTTTTATCTACTCATCTGCTGATGGACACTTTGGCTGTTTCCATATCTTGGTGATTGTAAATAATGCGCAATGAACATGGGGTGCTTATATTCCTTTGAATTAGTGTTTTGGGTTCCTTAGATATCTTTCCAGAAGTGGAATCACTTACCACCTTATACCACACACAAGAATACATTAAAATTGGATTAAAGACTTAAATGTTAGACCTGAAACCATAAAAATTCTAGAAGAAAACATAGGCAACAAACTCTCAGACATAGCTGTTAGCAATATTTTATCACAAATATCTCCCAAGGCAAGGAAAACAAGGAAAATATAAACAAATGATACTACATCAAACTAAAAAGATTTTGCACAGTGAAGGAAACAGCAATAAAATAGAAACACAACCCACAGAATGGGAGAAGATCGATACATCTGATAAGGGGTTAATATCCAAAATTTATCAAGAACTTACAAAACTCAACACCCAAAAATAAAAAAAAACACAATTTAAAAATGGGCAAAGGACCTGAATAGACGCTTCTCCAAAGAGAACATACAGATGGCCAATAGACATTGAAAAGATGTTCAATGTCACTAATCATCAGAGAAATGAAAATTGAAACCACAATGAGATATCATCCCACACCTGTCAGAATGACCGTCATCGATAAATCAACAAACAACAAAGTGCTGGTGAGGATGTGGAGAAGGGGGAACCCTAGTACACTGCTGGTGGGAATGCAAATTGGTGCAGCCACTGTGGAAAGCAGTATGGGGATACCTCAAAAATTTAAAAATGGCTCTGTCTGTGGACTTTAATAGTAAAGAGCTCTTATATGGAAACCTTTTTTTCTTCAGAATTGCAATACCATCCTGTGGTTTTGATCAGGGAAACATCTATTTTATTTTTATTTCCATGGGCTAGGTGGGCAATAAAAAAAATGTGCACAGGGGTGAGTATAGGCATTGTATGCCCTCCTGTGTGTGGCAAATCTCCCCAAACGCATAAAATGTTCCCAGCCCACAAACTTGAAATGTTACATCTGGACCTCTCAAACTGGGTAGAGTCTTATGTATTCAAATAGTTATAAAAATATGATTTATGATAGGGACTAATACAAATACAGGGCGGGGCAGCAGAAGCAGGTTTACAGTTTTGAGTGCATGGAACACGGTGTTTTTTCTTGTATTATTATGTATTATTATATTATTTTCCATATGAACAACTGCAAACCTACTTTTGCTTTACCTTGTACTCTATGTAGGACTTTTGTGGTGATAAAATTCTTCTGCTCTGCTCCATGTCCTTCTAGATGCAATTTTTAAACCGTGCGTCTGCTAGGTTGAATAGCTTGTGGGTACATATACTTCTCTGCTTCCCAACCCCTGTCTCTGTCTTCAGTCCCATCATACAATAGCTTATCATTTTATCGAAGGATATAAATTCTGGGAAGATAAAATATATTTCTAGTAATAGAAAATATTAATCTATGTGTGCTTGTATACTTATCTTTAATCGTACGTTTATATCTCTAGTTATGAAAAATTGGTGCCGTGTTTCAGTGTTCAAGAGAATCATGGTATCATTAATATGATTGTTTTTGTTGTGTGAGTTACTTAAGTATGGTTTGCATAAATTATGGAGATTTATACAATAGCCTCAGGCATCAATCAAACACAATGTAATAAGTAGAGACATGTTGGCACTCTACTTTTTCTGCATTCTATTGAGTTGTATTGCTAAAACCACATTTTGACTCTTAGGACTCTCAGAGATTTTTAGAAATGGTCTCAAACCCCCAAAGTCCTTAATAAAGTTCCATTCCTAAATGGAAATATCTGCACTGTTAGACAGGGATGAAATAGTTTTCGCATTAAGGGTCGTTGATGGGACCATTAAGAACCAAAATTAACATCTTAAACCCAAGGCTAGCGGATAAGTTAGGTTATTCTTTAACTAATGGCAAGGATGTGACAAAATTGTGTTAAAGAAAAAGAATGGGACATTTTAACTGCACATTAAATCAATGGTCATCTGAACAAAAGTGCAGCCAGTATCTTTATAAATGACTTGCAAAATAAGATTAGATTTCTATAGCGAGAACTGTTACTTGTGTAGATGGTATTTTAGCATATTGTAATTTTGCATAAATTGCAACATTTTAAAGTTATAATGGAATAGTAACTGCTTATAAGATATATGTGTAACAGTTTGGAATTTAAAAGAGTAAAGAGCCTAAGTCACCATGTAATCCATTAGAGAGAAATAGCAGGCATGTGAAATATTGCTTCAAGCTTAATGCTGATGGTTTGGAGGCTTAATCAAACTGAATTAACTTCCACAAATGTGACCCTAAGGTAGACTGTTGATTATCATTCTCAATTAGTGAGTCCTCTGTTTTTTTCATGTTTAATGGTCAGATTTGGATATATACAGACAGGGACATCTGTGGGTGATTCCTTTCCAAGCTACTCAGTTCAATTTCTGCCAATATTTCCCCAGTGTCAACTGCAATGTCAATTGTAATGTTAACGTTTTCATAAGAGTGCTTGAAGATTAAGACTATTTTCCAAAGGAAGATTTTAGATCCTTTAACTGAATGTTTTGTGTTTGTTTGAATCAGCAATTTTTTTTTTTGTAGATTTACTCCATCATTTTTTTTCCTCCTACTCTCTCAAAATCCTTTTAGAAAATAAACCCATATTTTAGTGTTAGTGCCTTCCTGGTGGTAGGATTATAGGGGTAATTTTAATTTTTTTTGTTTTGTAAATTTAAAAAATTATTTGCTTTATGCTTATTTTTAAATTACTGTGTTATTAAAGTAAGGCATAGAAACGGTTACAATACTAAAGGGTTGTTAATTAAAAATAGTGGTCCCTGCTCCACCCCCTCCTCACTCCAAATTCCTCTAGTTCAGAGGCTTTATCTCTAACATTTCCAGCTGTTTGCTGTATGCATATCCACACTTGAAATATGAAGACATTTATACTGCTATTTAAAGAATTTTTTAGGTGTAGTTCTTTTCTACTGATTGCTGAATTTGAAAGATGAGGCTTAGGCATTGTTACCGAGCCCTGTGCTCCCACCATACCCTCACCTTCACATGGTTTCCCTTCCCCCAACCTCCTGATACAGGTATGCCTTTTGTTTGTCTTGTTTAGACAACTCTACAGGGATTCCATTTTAATTATATTATTATGATTACATCTATGTTATCCAATGCTCAGTCCTATAGTGCACCAGAATGTGCTAGTCATCATTTGCTTATGCTTATCTCTACTTAATCACTGATTAATCCCTGAACTCTGATAGAACAGTAAGCCTCACACTATGGTCCAACACAAAAGTTAAACTTAGGTGTTTTTTTGTTTTTTGTTTTTGTTTTGTCTTGGAGAGATTTTTTTAAAGAGTGTTTTATTGTCCTACTCCAATTTGGTCTGAAATCTTTCCTCTTTTGTGGGTTCTGAACATCCTGTGACTTCCCTTTACCTGCCCCTCCTCTATTTATTTATTTTTTGTAATGGGTCCTATTTTTGTGACTTTTTGCTTATTGCTTGTTTCAGTAGAGCTCATTCTCTAGTAGCTTCCTAAAACAAGGTTGTATTACAGGTTAAACTTTCTGAGACCTCAAATGTCTAAAATTGCCTTTATTACAATACCCTTATACTTGACTGATTGGCTGGCTGGATGTCAAATTCTAGACTAAAAGTAGTTTCCTCTTGAAATTTTGAATTTGTAGTTGTGTTTTTTAACATCTTGGTGAGAATTACGATATTTTGATTCCCAGTCTTTTATATGTGGCCTGATTTTTCTCACAGTAAACTTGTAGAATTCTGACTTTATTCTTAGTGTTTCTGAAAAGTCAGTGTGGTACGCCTTGTTGCTGGTTGTACTTATTCACTGTTCTGTGCATTTATGCATCACACTCATTCTGGACACTGAGGCCATCAAGGCTGGCAATTTTTTTTTTGTTTCATTTCTCTAATAATTTCCTCTCATCTTTTCTGTTCTTTCTTTATGCACTCATTTCATTTTGATGTTTGACCTCTTGGAGAGACTGTTAATCCTTTTACCTTTCCCCTCATTTTTAAACTTTAACTTTTCTGTTGATTTTTGTTTTAATTTTTGTTATCACATTTGTAATTGCCTAGATATTTTTCTTGTTTCTGAATGTCTTTGTTGTAGCCTTCTTTAATTTTTAGCTAAAATCTTTCAGGGAGATAATTATAGATTGACATACAGTCAAGAAACAATACAGAATTGTCACACATGCCTTACTGGGTTTACTCCACTGGTAACATTTTGTTAAACTGCAGTAAATTCACAACCATGATATTGACATTGATGTAACCCACCAAAATAGAACAAATTCAAATTTCCCCAGTTTTACTTTACATGTGTGGGTATGTGTTTAGTTCTATGACATTTTATCAGGTGTGTAGATTTGTGTATTCAGTACCAGAGTCAAGCTCCAGCGCCAGAAGGATGCCTTGTTTTGCACTTTTATAACCAAAACTACCTCCCCCTACTTTCCTAACTTACACGTCTAAAATGATATCTCAAAAATATTATATAAATAAAATCATACAATACATATATTTTTGAGGCTAGATATTTAAATTAAGTTCAATGCCTTTGAGATTCATCCAAGTTCTTGTGTGTGTCAATAATTCATTCCTTCATGGATCAGTAAGATTCCATAGTGTGAGTGTACCACACATTTGTTTTGCAGCTCACCTGTTGAATGGTGCCTGGGCTGATTTCCAGTTTTTGGCTATTAAAAATAGAGCTACTATGAACATTCATGTACAAGATTTCATGTGGATATACATTTTCATTTCACTAAGATAAATTCCCAAAAGTATAATTACTAGAACTTATGGTAATTGTTAACTTGAAAAGAATTTGCCGAACTGTTGTTCAGAGTGTCTTTACTGTCTTACATTTGCACTATTAGTGCATGAGAGATCCAGTTTCTGTGCATTCTTGCCAGAATTTGGTGGGGTTACTTTTTTAGCCATTCTAGTAGGTATCTCATTGTGGTTTTAATTTTGCATTATCCTGATGACTAGGAAGTGGAACATTTTTATGGCTTGTTTGTAATCTGTATATTTTCTTCATTGAAATGTCTCCTTATGTCTTTTGCTTATTTTCTATTTGGATTGTTGTTTTCTTATTGTTGAGTTTTGGAATTCATTACATAATCTAGATACTACTAGTTTTTTGGATATGCAATTTGCAGAAATTTTCTCCAAGTCTATATATTATCTTTTAATTCTCTTTATATGAGCTTTCAAAATGCAAGTGATCATGTCCAATTGATCAAATTTTCTTTTTATGGATCATGATTTTGGTATCAAGTCTAAGAGCTCTTTGCCTAGCCCTAGAGCTCAAAGAATTTCTTTTATAAATTCTCCAAATGTTTTATGTTTTCTTTTAAGTGTGCAATCCATTTTATGTTAATTTTTGTGTAAAATGTGAGGTTTATGTCGAAGTCCATATTTTTGCCTGTGGATGTCCAATTGCTGCAGTGGCATTTGGTAAAAAGGTAATCCTTCTTCTGTTGAATGGCCATTCCACTTTTGTAAAAAATGAACTGGGCACATTTGTGTGTAACTATTTTTTGGCTTTCTATATGGTTCTATTGACCTGCATGAGTATCCCTCTGCCAATAGTAAGCTGTCTTGGTTACTTTATTATAGCTGTATAGTAAGCTTTAACTGGGTAGATATGGATCTTATATTATTGTCTTGTGGGCTTTTGAAATCTGGAATAAAAATGTTAAGATCTATATAGGATCTCATTAAGAGTACTAGATTGGGAACTTGTAAATCTGGATACAAGGATAGATTTCAGTTTGTAACTAACTAGCTTGTGAACTAGATGGAAATGATTGTTAATGGTAAGTAAAATAAAATGTCCGTAATGATGAAATACCTTTTATACACTCCTTATCAGGAGTCAGGATTTAAAACTATAATCATATTATTTTTTGGGTATTTTTATTGCAGTAAAATATGCATCAAGTTTACTGTCCTAACTATTTTTAAGCATACTATTCACCGGCATTTAATGCATTTACAGGCTTGTGCAGCCATCTCCACTATCCATTTCCAGAATATTTTTATTATCACGAACAAAAGCTCTGTGCCCATTAAATAAGAACTCCCACCCCTCCTCCCCTAGGTCCCTGGTAATGACTTTCGTTCTTTCTGACTCTGTGAATTTGCCTATTCTAGATACCTTGTGTAAGTAGAATCATGTAATATTTGTCCTTTGTGTCTGGCTTATTTCACTTATCATAATATTCTCAAGATTCATCCATATTGAGCATGTATCAGAATGTCGTTCCTTTTATAGCTGAATATTCCATTGTGGGTATATACCACATTTTGGCTATTCTTGTATTGATACATTGGGTTGTTTCTACCTTTAGGCTATTCATATGCTTTAAATTTTAAAAATTCTTATAACAACATTATGAGATAATCTTTACCGTTCCCTTTTAACCCATTAAACAGAGGTTAGGTTAAACCAGAGGCTGAAGGTCTCAGGTATCAGGTGGTTTTGCAGGAGTTTGTATTGATGTGTGTCTCACCGAAGTGAGAAAAAATTTAGATATATGACTGTTAAACATTAAGGGCTGCCTCTAGGATGAGGAAAGAATCTGAGGACCCTCTGATACTGATTCTCCTACCCTAAACTCTAGACAGGGAAGCCCTACCTTTATGTACTTTACATTTTGCTTGAACAAAAGATTCTGTATATAAAATCAGTCTGAAAAGAACTACTGTAAATGAAATGAAGATCCTTTTTGTCTCCCAAATTTGAGTTTCCAACATATTTATATTGATGAGAAACAGATTCCTTAAAATTGCCAAGGTGATTAAATATCTTAGGACAAGAAAAGGGATGTATTTTTTAAATTACATTGGGGGAAACTCTAGGGAAAATTGATGAAATGTACCCTCAAAGATAACTGTCGTATATCTTGTATATCTTTCTATATTATCTTAACTTTTTATTGCCTTTGAGCTATTTTAGAAAGATATTTATAGAAAATTGATAATGATACAAATAATTTGTATCCAAAGAAATGCAAGCTAATCTCATCTGGTGTTATGCAATTGATTATTTTCCCATTAAAGGACAGTTTTGCATATTTTCATAAATGTGTTTCACAATTCTGATTGACCTATGTATATGAGGTCAACATTTTACTGGTAGTAAGATCTCACTAGATTCATTACTAGTGAATAAGTTAAATAAAATCTTTTATAAGTGCCCATTTGATACTTGTATGAGTCAAGATAATAACTTAAACAAATAATAATTAAACAACATATTGACCTGAGTGTTAGGTAAACATTCCAAGGCCTGCAGATTCACTCTTGGCCAAGTCAGGGACAAATTCCAAAAAGAAATTATTTTCCAAAAAATAATTTCCTAGGCGCCCAGAGGAGCTTGTCAAAACACTCACAAAATCACAGAATTCTAGAGTTGCAGGATCAGACTCTAGAGAGCACGACCTCCTTCCATACTTCTCCTCCCCTTGTGGAAGAGGAAGCTGAATCTCATCAGCTCCAGGAACATGCCCACCATTCAGCAAGGGAGTTATAGACTTAAGAGTCCATTTCAACACTCAAATTAGGTCTCTTAATTTTACAGCAAGAGAATTGTGGCTTGGATTGGAGTTTTCCATGTTAGTGGGGAATATAGTACTTTTGTAAATCTACACAGAAAATAGACAGAAGTGAATTTTGCTGATAGAGTAGTGTTTTCTGAGCTGTATGAACACATTGATTCAACTCAAGCACCTCTCTCCCTCCACTTTCAAAAAATTTGCCATGAGATGATCTAAAATAACTTCATGATTTCATTTCTGTGATATGTTATACATATAGTTGCTTCTGTGTATATGAATATTGTCACCCTCAACATTTTAGACTAATAGTATATTCAGGCGAGTATATTTAAAATGGGCCTCATTGTTTAATCTGACATGTTAAAGTTTATTCTTTATTTTTGCTTTATAAATAACCAGGAAGGGTTTTAAAGATTAAGAGAGTTGCAACTGAACCTATTGACAGCATTTCCAATTCTAGTCTGGGAAATTCACTTAACTGTGAAGGAAGCAAATATTTTTCTCCACAAAAGAAACAAAGGTCGCAAACCGTATACATCAGATTATATCCTTAATAAGTAAACAATACATAGCATAAGTGACATTTCAGCACAGATGGAAACTTGTTACTACAATTTTATCATGAGCATTAGGCAGAATATAAATATTAAGAATAGAGAATAAATATATACTTCTAAATCATGTTTTTAAAATGGTTTCACTCTGTGGCATACCAAGTTGAATATTTTTTAAGAATAGTTTCTATCCCTTTTGAGTACTTATTCTGAGTTCTAGCTCTCTCTCTCTCTTTAAACCTAGATGACTTATGAATTTGCATCGTCGATGTACAATTTTTAGCATCCTATATTTTTTCTTATATTCACTCATTCATTCAACACCACTGATTGAGCTCCTCTGTCATCACTTGATTCTGGTCTTGAGAGATGAAAAATGTTTTGCATGTGGGAATGGAATGCCAGGACTTTGGAAATGTATCTGCAAAGGCATGGATGGTAAACCGGAATGTGGAATTTTTCAGAAAAGCATCAATACTTAGAGTCTTGAGGGTAGTTGGAATTAAGGTTGTAGAGGCAGGTGAGGAAATCCGACTTTAATGAGAATTATGTCATGATAAGAAATTTGGTCATGTTGTTAGTGAAATTACCTATATCTCTTCTTTCTAACTGGATTGTATATCCTGGAAACCCAGATATTACAAACTATATTCTTAATTATTTGGAGGATTTTATATTTTATTCATTTTTAAGATATAGTTGATAAAATATAGTAGTAATATTGTGACAAATATCACCAATTGCCTTACAGTGTACATTACCTCCTTTTTCCCTGTACATAATCTGCACACTTCAGCAGGCATAAGGCAGAACAAAGCTGTGCAGATGTGTTCGTGTGCACATGCATGCATACACATGAAAATATGTTCTAATTAGGTGGTCCCTGAACATCTTGAAGTCCATGAAAGCATGGAATTAAATATTTTGTTCTCTGCTGTTTCCTGAGCCTAGGACAGTGTCAGGCATGTTAAAGGTATTGAACAAGTTTTTGTGGCATTGATTAAACAATTAATTTATACAATGTAGATAGTCAAAATGATATAGCTTTGTGAAGAAAGAAAACATTTTCATAGAAAAAAATGTACAACTTTAATTCAGAGCACATAATTGGAACAGAAAAAAAAATGCACCAAACAGGTTGAGATATTTCAGGTTTTCCTTCACATGTGATGGAAGGTAAAGGTGAAAGGTGATCTTCAAGGCTCATTTCTTGGGGAAAATAAGAGAGAAAATGATAGATGGAATAAATGGCACAAGGAAGATAGAAAAACCTAAATGTCAAAGAGGAGAATAGATTTCAACAAAGAAAACGGAAGAAATAACAGATTAGTTAACAGTTGGAAAGTTAACCAAACAGCATATTTCAGAAAGAAAAACTGCACTGCTAAGATTATAAACAGCAGGAGGACTCCTGGCACCTTGGAGTTTAGGGTTTTAAATTGTTATGACACTGTGTTTAAGTGAGAGATTCATCACACTTTGCCAATGCAGTGCAGAACCTGAGAGCTGAAAATCCTGTCTCGAATTTAGTTTTATATAAATAATTTTATGAGTCAAAGCTTAACTTATCCTATTTTGCATTTTTAAAATTATGATGAAAACTGAATTTATTGAGTTTAAATATGATGATTGGAATATTCAAACTAATTAAAGGGAATACCAGTAAGATATATTCTCATTAAACTATTCAAAAATATTTAATAAAAACACCCTATTGTGTGCAGACACTGAGCGCACTGCTAAGGGAAAGAAAAAATACTGATGAGCAAGATGAGAACAGTTCTTGTCCTAATGGATCTGCCACTCAGGGTAGAGCGCAACGCACACATAAACAGAGTAACTAAAGAAATGAGTAGCCAGTTACTACTTCTTATGACAGAAATGATCCAATAGCATGGTAGTAAAGGCTCTTTGAGAAGATGAATTTAAGCCGATACCTTTAGATAAGAAAGAAACAATATTTGAAGAGTTGGCAGGGGTGGGAGCAGGGAGAGTGTTCCTGGCAAAGGGAATAAATGAGAAAAGGTCCTAGGGAAAGAGCTATTGTAGGTCCAGAATTTCAGAAAGCCCAGGTGCCCAAGTTAGAGCGGGAAAGAAGGAAAACAGACAAGGATGAGCTTGGCCCACAGGCAGAGGGTGGGTCATGAAAAGCTTTATATTCCACAGGATGGAGATCCACTTCATTCAAGGGCAGTGGAAAGCCCTCTGAGAAAAACAAGAACAGGACCATGAGGCCTCATCCTCATTTCCTCGTAAACCAATATTAGAAATTAAAATACAGCTACCTGTCCATCCAACAACACACCCAATCATTGGAGTCAGATTTACAAAAGTGCTACTTGAAATACATTCAGATTTTTAACAAACTAGACCATTTTACTTCTTTATGCTTCTAAAGCCTGGGAACAAAATTTACAGCTGGATATAAGTTAACTATGCTATATCCATTTTTTATTGATGCCATTATATTTTAAGGGAAACGGTTTGACCTTTTGCTGAATTTAAATCCACAAGTCATTTGAGCTGATTAACACCCTGAAACTTTCTATTCTGAGAATTTCATACGAACTTACCTTGATCTAGAGCTGAATGTCCAGTGATGCTTTGATTTGTTATATAAGCAAGTGAAAAGACAGGTTAAAATGATAAACTGCTCAATCTAAGTGGCCTATCTACTTTCTGTCCTTAAGGAATCAAATTTTGGTATAAAATAGTGTTTTCAAAAATTGTTATTCTGGCCTCACAGACATAATTTTGCCATTTCTAAATATTATTATTTGCCTTATCTTGAGCAATGTTGTATGAAAAACCATGGGTCTTTTGCGCTGGTTATATACACATTAAAATGAGTGCATAACAACACCACCAATCATCACTGTTTATCATCTACCAGGTAAAATGACCTGGGAGACCATTAGTGTTATACAAAACATGCTTAAAAGAAAATTTGGCAAAACAAGACTATCTCTTTATATAGCTCTTTATGCACCCAAACCATCCATTGGGTGGAGAGCACAGTCTCTGTGCCTTCCAAAACGTCAGTAGCAACAAACCATGACAAAGTCGTAACAAAGAATGGAGCCCAACTCCTTCTCATAATTGGCACTCCCTGTAAACTGCTGACGCTTGGGACAATGTGATGGACTGTGTTCACAGAACATGAATTACTCTTGTGCACTTTCAGCCAGTGGAACTTCCAGCTTCCAGTTCTACTCCAGGTCACTGGAAATAGCTCTCAGGTCTATTGATTAGAAGCCCGTGACAAGAGAAGGCTACGGAAGAACAGCATTACTCGCAGGGGCGGGCCCTTCGCAGCTCTAGCTTCTCCACGTGAAACACGCCTGGTCACACAAAAGTCCTTTGACTACTAGCGATGAAGAAATTAGAACACTTGAGAAAGTAGGAAATAATCAACATTTAATTAATATATAAGCTAAAAGCAAGATTAAGATTGAATCAACTTTGGACAAGGTAGAGAGTCTTGATCAGTGAAAAGACAACCTAAATAATAATTGTGTTGATATTTTCATCAGAAGTTTTCTTTGAACTCTCCTCAAAAAGCAGATGTGTACTTTGTCATCTTTAAAGGTAGAAAGTCACTTATTAAGTCTAATTTAACCTTAAGAAACATGCTTCAAAATAAACTGCTCAGAGATCAATAACATTACAAATGGAAGGCTGAGGGAAAGGGTAGGAGTAGAATTTACCACAATAAATTCTAATGCGGCTTTCTAATAATTTACTGTTTCTCTCCTTTTTAGTTAGAATCATATTTTAAAGCCCTGTATTTTTCTCTTCCTCTTTCTTTGTACTTAGACTATATTTTAAACTAATGCATAAGGGAATTTACAGATACACTATAAATGGAAACAGAATGCATTGCGATCACAAAGTGTCAATGCTGAAAAAGCATAAAAGTTTTCAACTCAGTTTGTGTCTTCTCTGTGTTCATTTTAACTTAGCAAACATTTGTGAGTGTCTAGCTTATACTACAGTTGTTTCTGTCATTTTCAAGACAGAAAATTACCCATGTGATTTCTAACCTCAAGGAGCTTCCAGTTTAGTGTGTGTGGAGGGGTGAGAAATGTCAGGTGTGCCCACAGCAGCTTTAGGATGTGGTGGAGTGTGACTTGAGCTCTGAGAAAGTTTAGAAGGTATAAGAAACCAGACCACTGTTTGTTCCCATATAAAAATTAACTCAAAATGGATCAAAGGCCTAACTAAAGACCTGAAACAATAAATTACAGAGACTAAACTTATGAACCTTTATAAACTTATGAACTTAGAGAGCATTTTATGAATTTGACTGAAAGGCAAGGGAGTTAATGGCAAAAATAAATGGGACTATATCAAACTAAGAAAGCTTTTGCACAGCAAAAGAAGCCACCAACCCTGCCCCCCAAAAGCCCCAAAATAAAAACAAAAACAAAAAGGCAACCAACCGAATGGAAGAAGATATTTGAAAACAACAGCTTCAACAAGAAGTTAGTATTCAGAAGAGGTTAAGAATGCATACAACTCAATACCAAACAAACAGTCCAATTAAAAAATGGTCAGAGGACCTAAACAGACACAAAGACATACAAATGGCCAAGAGATATATGGAAAGATGCTCAACTTCACTAGTGATTAGGAAAATGCTAATGAAAACCACAAGGAGATAATGCTTCACACACATGAGAATGGCTATGATGGACAAGTCAAGTAATAACAAGTATTGAAGAGGCTGTGAAGGAAGAGCCCCCATACCCTGCTGGTGGGAATGTAGACTGGTACAGCCACTATGGAAAACAGTATGCAGCTTCCTCAAAACTTAAGAATAGAGTTACCCTATAACCCAGCAGTTCCTCTTCTAGGTATTTACCTGAAAAATTGAGAACACTTTTGTAAAGATATATGTACCCTATATTCACTGAGGCATCATTCACAATAGCGAAGACATGGAAACAACCCAAGTGTCCTTCAGTGGGTGACTGGATAAAGATATGGTACATATGTACAATGCAATGCTGCTCATCCATAAAAAAGATAAAATCTCACCATTTGTAACAACATGGATGGATCTTGAGAATATCATGCTAAGAGAACTAAGTCAGACAAAAAAAGTTAAGAACTGTATGATTATAGTCATATATGGGATATAAAACTAAAAGCAACAATGAAAAAACAAGCAAAACAAACAAAACATCATGGCCACAGACAACAGTACGGTGGCTGCCAGAGGAAAGGGGGTGGAGGACAGTAAAGGGTAAAGGGAATCAAATATACGGTGACTGAAGGTTTGACTTTGGGTGGCGGGCACAAGGCAATATAGATGATGTATCATGGAGTTGTACACTTGAAACCCATGTAATTTTATTATCCAGTATCACCCCAATACATTTGCTACTAATAAAAAAGGGATATCACTCTCTTCTATGCTTTCTAGTTCTGGCCACTGGAGTACCTGGTACAGCTTCACTGAGGAGATGAGTTATATGCTACACATTTTTACCCATACTTCAAGTTTGTTGTTCCCTTTGCAAGCATACATTCACATTCGTGGAACTAGGGGAACGAGAACAATCCCTATTTTCACCACAATACAAATGTGAGCACATGACAAGTTGTATAAACTCTGTTTCTCTGTCTCTGTCTCTCTCTCTCTGTCTTTGAAGTGTAAATGATACTTGTCTCCATCCCACTGTGCACAATGACCTCTCATCACCTTGAAACCTCAACGGCCAGTTCCTTATCACCGTCACCTGCCCCACTTCAGTGTTTAGAACCGTGTGGGACACTTACTGATTTTTCAGTGGAGGAATAGCAAGAAGCCCAGGATATATAAGAGAAAGCCTGACAATGGTACTAAAGACCAGGGGAGAGAATGAGTCTAACAGTTCTTTTTATGGAAGTCACTACTCTGTGCCACAACGTACGGTACCTGTCATCAAGACATTAAGATATATGGCAATGTCCCCAGAATTATATTTTGCTCATAGTTTAACATTGTTCTGTTGAAAGCAAATGCAAAACAAAATCGTGCTTGATATGCATTTGGATCAGGAAAGGATAGGTAACAGTGACTGCAGGATATCGATAATGATGAAACAGGGCCTTCTTATTTTTGTAAACACCTAGCAGCCTAGCATAACTCCTAACGATTTCGCATGACCTCACAATAACCTGTGCCTAAGAGACAAGAGTGTCTCTGAGAAGTTAAGGAACTCTCCCAGCTCTGAAAACTTTCTCTTAGTGAAAGAGAACCAGTAAGGATTGAAGCCAGGATGAGGACCCAGATCCTGTCTTCTAACTCCATATTATTTTTATAAAACCACAAAAAAGCCCACTAGGATGCAGGCTATGCCACTGGAAGCTTGGAATTTAGCCCTGCCAGAACTGGCCTTATTTTGTGAATGACAAAGACCAAGACATCCTAGAAAAATACTTCCTCTAGTCAGAATTTCTGTTCTTTTAGCTATTATTTCCGTAGGATTTTGAGTGGTTTACTTGATAAATTGGAGAGAAGCTGAGTCAGCCACCTTCTTCTGAATCTATTTGATTGCCTTTACCCTAGACCGGGTCTATTTTTATTGATTGTGCTTCTGAGCTATTCACTATTATGTTGTCAAATAGTGTAATATTAAGTGGTTTAGTTCCATACTGTGAGTTAAGCTGCACTGGAAGAAACTTCATTAGTCAAAACTTTGTCATGATTACATGTAAACCAAATGCACCGTGAGCAACCTCTACAGTGTTCCATTGCCCAGGGGCCTTGGACTCTCGGCCGTGCAGAATGTGTCAGCGTGTGCTCTTTCCTCCACATTGGAGTGGGGTGTGTGCATGTGTTTTTTGTGTGAACTTTGTATGTGTGCGTGTTCCTACATGCTGCGCATGTTCATGTATCTTTAAGCTGACTTGTGATTAATGAAAGAGGCCAGGAAAGGGTGCTGTTCTGATAAGCAGAGAAAAGCCAAAGGGAAAACGAAGTCATAATTGTTTCGAGGAAGAGAGAAGTTACAAGCTCTTTCAGTGTTACATAATCTTTCAGTTCTTTTAGCTTGACAAAAGGGAATGGTGTCCATATACTTAATGAAAGAGAAACAAGGGAAAACATTGATATAGGGAGATAAAATTAATAGTATTATTATTTCTTCCTTAGTTTCTCTTCCAGAGTTGAAGTATTTCAGTTTCTCTTTAATGATTGTCAAAAGTAGGCAGCAGGACTTTTGTGGCACTGCAATTGTGGTGGGAGTATATTATCGTCATTTTAGTAGCTCTGTTTTGGTCATGTTTTCTTACCTGAAAAATGCATTCAATGCAGTTTATGTATAAAGTATAGATATACATAGAATACATAAACAGTATCTATGATATTAACATTTCATAGTAGGGCAACTTGGAAAACAACGCCTAAAAATTGTCCTTGGGGCGTGATACTGAAAAAATGATTGAGAAACACCACTCTAGGCGTAGCATTGTTTCCTAAGGTCTCCTTCAATGTTATCTTTCTATGATTATGGACTTTTACACCTTGAATGTTATTTTTGTTATGTTATTAAAGAGTTTGAGGCAAAGACAGTGTTTGAAAATGAACAATGCAAAGTCATTAGCAATACTGGCAATATTCTTTAGAGACTGTGGAAGTGCTGAACATAGTAAGGAATACTGTGAGAGAAATTAAAAGAGCGCCAAAGATTTTATTCCTTTCATATCTGAAGCCATGATTTGTATGGCAGGTGGGATCTGGAACTAGAGTCACCCTCTGGGGTTGGGGGTGGGCTGGGGTGTAAGATGTGTACTGGTAAAGAGACCTAGTAGAATTTGTGGCAAATTCATTGTAAATACAGCAGTTTCTGTGTATCAATGTTACCTAAATATTTATATAGCTACTCTTATCTCATTTCTTTGATATATTATATAAGTGATTTCAAAAGTTCATAAAATAAAAGAGAAAATGACAAATTGATAATCATTTTATATTACCTTTGTAATTGCATACTACTTTGTGTATATAAAATAAATAGCTATTGATTTTCATTCCTGATTTGTAGTATAGGCCAATTTGAAGGAGTTAAAATATCAAGGGCATTCTTTTGGCTTTTCTGCAGGGATGGGGTGTATCAGTATGTTCTTAGGGCTTTTAAGCATATAACTATAGACACACACTGTTATATCGACATCATTTTATAATTTATAGATGCCTTAAAATCATAGCTTACACTGTTAATGTACTTAGAAATGGGTAGTAAAAATCAGTGATTCCTCCATAAAATATAAGCTTCACTTCCTGACTTGGAACTGAGTGTCTCTCAATTTCTGAACACAACCTTACCACTCAAACACAAGTCATGGATAATTTATTGATGCCAAAATGATAGGAAGAGATGAAATAGAACATTTTCTAATTAGTCAGTTTAGTGAGCAAGAAAATGTACAAACAGTTCTGAAAAGTGTTGTTTTTATTTATTTTAATGAAGGGAGAACTACATTATAAAAGAAAATGTATGTGATCCTTAAGATATAAATAACAAAATCATGGAAATTAGATATCAGAATGATTATTTATACTTTTAATTCTATTATTAATTGCCAATAAAAATGGTAAGAAATAATTACTAAACTACAATATCAGGTATGAGTTAGCAGATAGATAAAGAATAAGTGAACGTCTTGGTTTGACGTCTGGGACTGTTGCTCAGAACAGTGTCCACGTTTCACAACTAATTGTGGCTCTCTGTCCATTTCAGGGTGACACAGAACATTTTATATAGATAAACTTGTATCTTGCAGACATGTGTAGAACACATACAGTATCAATATAATATTCATAATCAATATTTTCTAGAAGCAGAATATGTGGAACCTTAATATATGCAAAGTGTTTCTTCTCAAATCTCATTATGCACAATCACATCTTTCTGTGTTATTTGCATTTTGGACTTCTACACTGGGCTTCCATGTGCAGCTTCAGTAAAGTCCTAACTTATTGTTCGTTTCCTGCGAGTTAACTGTAACAGGTCGTGCATACACACATACGTGCTACCAGATTTTGTCATGTGTCATTGAACCACTTCATTTAGTGTCACTTTAAAGCACATAATATATATTTTAATTAGATTTATTTTAAATTGAAAAAAAATTCTAATCCTGTACTTGAATGAATAGGTGCTTCTGTCTAAAGATGATAAATTTATCTTTCTTTAATAATTTTATCTATTCTTGCCACCAGTAGGCCTTGCTAACTCTCTGAGCTCTTAAAATAAAATGCCATTCACTAGCAATAGTGATATTTACGGCAGGGTCAAGAAATTGTGTTTTCTCTTTTAATTAACTTGTTTTGAAGTTCCTCATACACATTATTGCCATGAAGTCTAATCCTCAAACTGACCAAGTTAATTTTGTGGGCCTGAGATGTGATCCAGATCACCTGAATCTATATGCTTTGCAATGCATATTATCCCTCAATAAATTGTTACTTCAGCTCAACTGAAGCTCCTAAAAAATTCATATTCTACTTTTAACATCTGAGTTCTTTTAGGATCCTCTCAAAGCTGAAAAACTCAATTTATCCTATGCCTGGACTACATAAAATGAGCATTTAGTACTTTGACGTCTTTATTGTCTGAGCTGAAGTGGCTTCTTTAAGGCTCTGTTGCCCGCAGAGAGAACGCTGCCCCTCCCCCTGCAAGGTCGCTCTGAGTGTGCAAGTTCACTGTGGGCGGGGGTGGTGGGTGGTGCTGGTTATGGGGTGGTTGGCAGCCAAGACATGAAAGGAGAGGGGAAAATAAAGGAAAGTACATAGGGGCAGTTGGGTCAAGATATGTCAATTCTGCTCTCTGATCAAGTTTCTCAATCAAATGTCAGATAATGGCCTTATTATTCCCCACATTTATGTGCTACTTTTATGATTCTCATTTCTTCTTTGTAATGTTGGAGCAGACCCAGAGGACTTTCTGGGGTGTTGCAAATGGGATCTGCACAGTAGTCCTATTGTTCTAGTGAGAGCAGGCTGAGAACGATGGGGGAAGGTAGGAAAGAAAATTTCACTCACAAGTAAAGGCATGTTATTTTTAAACTCTGAAGTTTTAAAATAAAGGATTGTTAAGACTATGGTAACTATAACTCGCCACATTATACCTGAACTTACTTTAGGTTAAATCCATAATTGGACCACCCGGACTAGAAAAGTGAGGGGCTTTGGTTGTTAATTTGTCTTTGACAGCTTAATTCTCCTTGGAAATTTTCAAATAGAAAGGTTTAAGGTTCCTCTGGGGACAAAAAGCAGTGGCGTAGGCCTGCCAGGGCAAGAATTTCTTATCTTAGCTCTGCATCTGACTTGCTCAATCTCACCTGCCTTCTTTGTGCTCATTTGTAAAATGAGAACTGAAGAATCAATTTACCTCTCAAGGTAATATTGATGGAACCAAGAAAAATGGGTGTACAACATTTTGAAAATATAAAGATCTATGTAAATGTCAAATTATAATGATGAACTGGGTAGCCCAATTATCCATTACAGCACTTCCTACTGTTCGAGTAACCAAACAAAAATTGGCCATTTTTCTTAAAAAGCATCCTTCCAAAAATGTGCAGCTTACTCCAGTAGGCTGTCACATTATAATTTTAATGGCAAAAGGTGGCACATCTTGACAACATTTTAAGCTTGTACATCTTATGAATTATAAAAGTTATTGCACTTAAATCATAGTTTCTGAGTCAAGATTTTCTTTACCAAAGACCGAAGTCTATGTTGTGCCATGTGCCATATTTTGCCTTAATCTGGTGACTGCAGTAAAACTCAAAGTTTAATTTTACTTTTGTTCTATTTTTGCTTTGAAAATGTCAACCCTGATTCATTTTAGGGATGAGCTTTTTCTGATAATACTGGCGGGGGTGTGGATTTTATATTATTCTAGATAAAGGAATGATTTGTTCTCTCTCTCTCCCTCTTCTTCCCAAGACAGATTTGTGTTTGGTAAACTTGGTGCACATATAGAATATGCCCGTGCCACATGATTTGAGTTTATAATGTATCTTACTCTAACACAAAATCCAAATATGATTGGACAACAAATGGTTAGAGAAAACATGAACGTTCCAATGTCACACAATGGGCCAACTCCATAAATGGAAACTGGTGAATGAAAATTGAACTGGAGTCCAGATAAATCTCTGTTGATAGAAAAGTGATTCTATGTGTTTTTAAAGCCTATTTTTGAAAGAGTCAACCCCTAAAGTAGACAGTTTACAACTGGAGTGTCCTTTGCAAATCTGAATCCAAGAGTCCAGCTGCCTTTAAATTCACATACTGTAAGTATGTCATAAGACAGTCACTCCTCTGGGCTTACAGGATCAACTCTCCAGACTAGCTTTCAAGGCAGACCATCCTGAGGAGAGACAAATAAGGATGCTATGATCCATAAATATATTTTTGTTCATGAATCAAAATTGATGTTATCTATGACCGCAGAGCTGGTGGCTGTGAGAGGGCACTGAGAACATCAGGCAGAAAGTGAGGAGAAAGATATATTTGATATCTCACCCTCATTAGTCTTTTGCTGAGCGGTCAGTCCTGAGCAGACAGGCACAGCGAGTTCAAAGAGAGTAGACTCGGTGAATGGTAATGGTGGTTACATGTCAGACATTCGTCAAAACAAGTAGGATGTACAACACAAAGAGTTAAACATGATGGAAACTATTACTCCATTATGTTAAAAATTCATAAATAAGAATAAGCTTGAAAAATTTACATGGTAAAAGACCTTATTTAAATTTCTCTATCCTTTAGATGACATGATGCTATATATATAGAAAACCCTAAAGACTCCACCAAAACACTGTTATAGCTAATAAATTAATTCAGTAAAGTTGCAGGATCCAAAATTAAATTGCAAAAAACTTTGACATTTCTATATGCCAATAATGAACTTTCAGAAAAAGAAATTAAGGAAAAACTGCAATTATAATCGCATCAAGAAGAATAATACCTACAAATAAATTTAACCATGGAAGTGAAAGACCTGTACACTGAAAACCATAGCACTGATGAAAAAAATTGAAGATGACACAAATAAATGGAAAGATATTCCATGTTCATGGGTTGGAGGAATTAATATTATTAAAATGTCCATACTACCCAAAACAATCTAAAGATTCAATGCAATCCCTATCAAAATTCCAATGGCATTTTCACATAACTAGAACAAATAATTATAAAATTTATAGGAAACCAAAAAGATCCTGAATAGTCAAAGTAATCTTGAGAAATAAAAACAAAGCTGGAGGTATCATGTGCTCGGTCTTTAAACTATACTACAAAGCTATAGTAATCAAAATAGTGTGGTATTGGCATAGAAACAGACACACAAATCAATGGAACAAAACAGAGACCCCTGAGGTAAACACACATATAGGGACAATTAATTCATGACAAAGGAGCCAACAACACAAGGGCTAAAGGATTATCTCTTCAGAAACTGGTGCTGGAAAACTGGACTGCCACATGTAAAAGAATGAAATTGAATCATCCTACACCATACAAAAATTTACTCAAAATGGATTAAAGACTTGAATGTAAGACTTGAAACCAAAAATTCGTAGAAGAAAGCAGAAAAGAAGCCCCTTGACGTCAGTCTTAGCATACTGCTCCAAGGGCGAGGGAAACAAAAGCAAAAATAAATAAATGCAACTGCATCAAACTTAAAAACTGCTGCACAGCCAAGTGAATTATCAAAACAAAAAGGCAACCTACTGAATGGGAGAAGTTATTTACAAACCATATATTTGATAAGGGATTTTATTTAAAAAGTCATACAATTCAACAATATAAAAACAACCTGATTAAAAAATGGGCAGGACATTTTTGCCCATCTGAATAGACATTTTTGCAAAGAAGACATACAGATGGCCAATAGGCACATGAAAATATGTTTGATGTCACTAATTATTAGGGAAATGCGGATCAAAACCACAATAGAATATCACCTCATACCTGTTAGAATAGCTGTGATCAAAAAGACAAGAGGTAAGAGTTGACAAGGAGGTGGAAAAAAGAAAATCCTAGTACACTGTTGGTGGGAATGTAAACTGGTATAGCCATTACTGAAACCAATATGAAGATTCCTTTTAAAAATTAAGATTAGAACTACCATATGACCCAGTAATTTTACTTCTGGTTATTTACCTGAATAATAAAAAAACACTAATTCGTAAAGATATATGCACCCCTATGTTCACTGCAACATTATTTACAATAGACAAGATATACAAACGACTAAGTTCCCGTCAGTGGATGAATGGATAAAGAAATGTTGCATAATATAATCTTTCAAAAATATTTTAGATGGAAAAATATTAAAATTGTTTTAAAAATAATAAATATGAAAGCACAATGAAGATGAACTGATTCCAACTCAAAATGGCAGACTTGAGTACATGTATTTCATCGCTCATCTCTCTTTGGACTCCATGGAAATATAGGTATAAAAATGTTGAAAATTAATTCATAACCAAAAATAAATGAGTATATTTACAGATGGAACAACTAGGAAATATTAGTAGCTGTACATTATACACATCATTTTTTACCCTTAAAAATATTAATATATCTGGGAACACTTATCATAATGCATACAGACCTAACTTATTTGCAGATTTTACTGGTTTACTAGTTAAAATTTTTGATTTTTTACTAGTTCCATAGTGGTGGGCATTTAGTTATTTATAGTTTTTTTTGTTTTGTTTTTTTAAAAATAAAAATGTTTCAATTAGCTTGAACACAGCTTTGAGTACTAGTGAACGACCACTTGTAGGATGAATTATTAGAAGTGAATTTTGGAGTTTGAGGACATACATTTTAAATTGTGGCAGACACTATTAATTGAACAATGTCATGTTTTTAAAAATTAAATGAAACATTTCATAGGCTCATGATAGAAATTTATTATGAATGAATCCATTTAAATTATTGGAGATGTCAATATTAAAACTTTGCCTGCTCTAACTCATATAGCATCTTAACTAAATGCCAAGTGAAGTATGTAAACAGTGAAAGCATCACAGCATGGTAGACGGCTTCCACCGTGATTTCCAACAAGCTGAAACCGTTGTGTCCTGTAAGTCCACTTAGGAAGTTACACTTCATTTAGGAAAATCTTTTGTTAGATTCACAGGTGATGTTTCCAGTTCTACTATATCCCTAAAGATAGCTGAAGTTTGATCTATAGTTGATTGATTTCATTTTATTATTCTTACGTTACTTGAGTATTCCTTTATTTATTGTAATGAAGCCTGATTGGAAATCATTTTTATGAAAAAGCAAATCATAATTCCTTTCCCCCATCTCCATTTCCTTGGGCATGACAAAATTAATTTGCAAAAAAAAAAAAAAGTAATTAAAAAAAAAGATCTGCCTTGTGCTGCAAAATTCCTCTTTGTACCATTTTTGCCCTCAGGCCATAACTTTTCATTGTGGATTGGGACCATTTTCTGGCACATGTCACTTTGATAGCTGTTGAGGGTAATGGCTAGTACAGTTGCAGCCCACCAGTAACAGCAGGAAGCGCCTTGTCCTGTGGGCTCTGCTCTGCAAAACTTTGAAGTACGAAGGGGACTGACTATAATACACACTTCCTAGGGGACACCACGGAGATAAAGTTGAAAACCACCATCTGGATTCTTTAAGAGCTGCGCGGAGGCACGCCTAATGATGGCAGCTCTGGTAATATACCCCATACTGTCTGGCAGCAGCATAATAATAGTTTTTAATACATGGAATGTAGGTCATGCAGCTTAATCTAGTGAACTGTAAAGGCTTGCATTCTCTCACTTTATTAAAAAAACACTGAAATTACCTATGATTTGCTGGAATAGTGACCCTGAAAACACATGGCCAACTAGTTAAACTGAACAACATGCTTGTTTTATATATTAACGCACTCTCCTCTACAAAGAATCAATCCTTATAAAGTTTTACATGAACTGTGAAAAGTTTATGCCGTTATTATCCAAATGTTCTTTAACCCAAGGTTAACCATAGAAATGTGAGAACAGGCGCCACTGAGCCCTGATGGGAAGCAGTAAGGCTTTGTCTACACAGTCTGATGTTTGCCTGCCGTTTTCCTAGCGTGACAGCGTGAACTCACAGCTCAAAGCCCTGCTTTGGAATCAAACCTCAAAGGTCTTTAATGAAAAAATCAGAAAACATTCTGGAGATGCTTGGGGTTTCCGCAAAACTCTGGGCTACTTGACTTACTCCATTATGTTTAATGGGCCAAGTTCTCACCTTGTCCTTTCAGGCCGAAGACCTAATCCGGTGTGAAGTCTGAATTCAGTTTGAGCTATAGTCCCAGATGAGCTTTGTAAAGCAGCGGAGGAAGAGAGGAATTCGTTTCACTGTGTGCACAGACACCAATGTTTAATTTCAATATTTTTTAAAGTTAGCTTTTTCAGGGATAGGCTTTAAGCAATGGTATGTACTGGTGTTGATTAGAGGGAAGCAACACCTTTATCCCCTCTAAGCACAGATAGGATGCTAGAGGTCGATATGTAAAAACTCACAATTCAGTAGAATTTCATTCCCCTATTATTGTGATGCTCTATGTTTTTGGAGGAGTCCACAAACAAAAACTTACTGGGGGTGGATTCCCCAGTTGCACCCAGGACTGGGCCACGCTACCTCTTCACATCCTGCCCCATCTGTTCATAGCCTTCTAGACGTGTGCTTCAATTTAAAATCTTTGGAGGGGTCTTTCCCTAATGCTGGGTCGCCATCTGCTCTGCAGTTGTACTATTTGAAGAAAAAAAGAGGGACTTAAGGTTGTCTGAGTCATGGTTTTTTCACACTTAACTATGTTCCTGGCACAGCTTCATTTGATCCTTATAGCTATCCGACCAGGTAGGGTTATCATCTTTGTTTTAAAGATGAGGGTTGCCATCTTTGTTTTAACTGATGTACTCAAAGCATACCATTAGTAAGTGCGGCAGGTCTAGAACGCGACCTCAGTCTCTCAGATGCCAAAGCTTGTGCTTTTGTTACCCATTAAGTTCTACCACCTCCCAACTCTCTGTCTGCCTCATACCAGTTGGATGATTGAGGTGGAGGAAGAAAACTGAAGTTATTAATTTACATTATTGATATCATTTTAAATATACATGTAACATAATTGTAGAATGAAACCTTAATTTACATATTTAACTCGTAATGTTGTTCTCTCTGCATGGTGAGGTCACAGTGGTTTTCTTCTCTTTGTACTTTTCTATACATTTCAAATGTTCATGTATTGAGGATACATTTTTATAATTAAAATATATAACAAGTTATATATTAGAAATTTAAGCCATGCTTCATAAATTTAAAGCACTCCGTGATCCCTCCAAACAACAACAGAAAGTCATAGGGTATAGCTATCCTATTATTTTCTAGTTAGGTATAATTTCCTATTATATGCCGTTTGTAGTTAGAATCAAACGACAAACTCTTTTCATTAGAATAATATTTTAACATTCAAAGCAGTAATGTTACATATATGTATGTGTATGTGTGTATACATGCACACATATATAAATAAATAAATTATCTGAAAAATGTGCCATGACACATATCACACTGTTTCTAATTAGGGCACTGAATCAAGTGTGAAAGTTACTTACAATGAATTCACTTCTGTTTTTCCATTTAAAAACACTAGAGCCCCCAACGCATATTTTGCATTCTTATTTAGAGGAGAAAATGTTCCAAATACACCCTTAGTGAATAAAGACCAGTTCTGCAACTTCAAGGCATGCTTAAAAATAGCTTTCATAAAAAAAATAAATAGTTTGTGATTTTAGATGATAAACACTAAGGTTTACAAGTCTTTTAATGGGCATCAACATGCCCTAACTGTTGATAATTATTAAATAAAATTATCTGAGCCAGAGGTTAGGCTCACCTGGTAATGTGTGAAGATTTTAGAGGTCTTTTCTTAGATGCAATAGATTGGGAGTGTTGGTGATTTTGAGACAGTCACAGAAAGACTGAATTAAAAATTCTGTTCAAATGGGATTTTAACAAAGGAATTTCTCTGTAACTACCATATTTCTTAGCATCTTCAGATTTGTCTGGAATCTCAGTTGAGCTGTAGCTCAAGTGTCCCATTGCTTGAATTGATTAGAACTCAGTCCTTTGGAGCTGAGTTGATCCGTGGAGAGTTGCAAGGCCTTCTCATAGTTCAGAGGGTCCAGTTTGCCCTGCATTGCGCGGTGGTAGGAATGCTCTGCACTAGCATTGAACTTCAGTCCAAGCTTACTTAGAAGTGAGGCCTATGTGATTATTTATGAATTGTTGTTATCAGATAGAAGGGATACCCCTGTGGTCGTCTATATTCCAGTAAACATTAAAGCTGACTGAGGAAGCAGGATGGCTGAAGTAGCAGTAGTTGAAGTGATTGTAGGGAATTGGCTATAAGGAGTGTTTGAATTGTAAGAAAATTAAAGTACCCAGATGCTTGCCTCCAAGCTAGTTATCTATTATTCGTCATTACACCTTTGGCAACTCTCCTCTGGATCCAGTGTTTTATTCTTTCTCTCCTTTATCCTTTAGTCCTAATCTCACTATTCTATCAGTCTACTGTTGCACCCCTGTTGCTTTCTCTATCAGTTGGTTTGACCGCTTTGCCTTAAACCCTGGATGAAATGACCAATTTATTAATTTACCCATAGCTATTTAGAAGAAAAGCACAAATTGACTTCAACAGAAACAATTCTTTTCCAGAGAGACAGACCAGTACCAACTTTTCAATCAAAATATTAAGTAAAGTGTCTTTATGGGATTATAACTCAAAATATAAAAAGTTATAAAGAAATTTATACAATTTTTCTGCGATTTGGATATCTTTTCTCCTCGCATGAATTCTGATGAACTTTGTCCTGACTCTTGCTCAGTTTACTATTGTTTCTTTGTATATAGTGGGATAATCTCTAATTTCAAATCCCTGGTTTATGTAATATTTTACCAAAGACTTTGCAAAATTTAAGTCATGAGAAGAATAGAAGAGTATTCAATAATTTAGGTATGGCAAAAATCTTACAATTGGATGACAGATATTTAAAGCTTATCTAGAAAGTGAAATAATATTTCTTTTGATATTTAAATAAATAAATGACTAAACCTGCTACTCTTTGAAGTGTGGCTTAGAGTGTAAATGTTTTTTAACTCTCCCATTTATACTCTACAGAGTCTTATTTTGTCAAATAGTGTCACTTTTGTCTATTATAAAATTTTGCTTAGTTGTATTTTAGCTTTTTTCATAAATATATGGCCTATACAGAAATGTGAAAGTGACTTGTTAAAATATTGGGTTGGCCAAAAAGTTCATTTTTTTTTTCATAAAATGGCTCTAGTAGCACTCAGTGGTCTTTAACTTCATTCAAAACAATTTTGTTAGATTGTATTGTGACAGCTGTCATATCAGCATGCATTAAAGAAATGTTATCAACATTGGTGGATTTTTGTGCAGCCATTTTAATTTTGAATGTGGAAGAAAATACACAATATTTTTGGCATGTTATGCTTTATTATTTCAAAAGAGGTAAAAATGCAAGTAAAATGCAAAAAATTATTTGTGCAACATAAAGAGAAGGTGCTGTGACTGATCGAATGTGTCGAAAGTGTTTTGTGAAGTTTCTTGCTGGAGATTTCTCACTGGATGATACTCCACAGTCGGGTAGCTAAGTAGAAGTTGATAGCAATCAAATCGAGAAAATTAATTGGGAACAATCAGTGTTATACCATGTTGGAGCTAGGTGACATACTCAAAATATTGAAATCAATAAAATTGTTGAAAATGAAAAATGTGTCTTTTTATTTTACAGGAAAATAACCATACAGACTTTTCGGCCAACACAATATAAGAAAACATATGGCTTTTCTCCAAAGGCTTACGATTCATATTTCAATATCAGTAAATCATACAAGGTATTAGTTTTAACATCAAGTAGGTCTTTTCTTTTTTCTCATATGTATTATATATTTTAGTTTGATTTTTTTAAATTTATGAACATTTTTTAGGCCTTGATGTGGATATGCTTGTAAATTTTTAAACATACTTGCTTTTCTTAAAGCTTATTCACTTGAGAATATATTTATTTTTCTCTTTTACCTCTATGGCCTCTACCCATACAAATGTAGATATTTCCTGTTCACTATATTCATTTTCTCTTCTTGCCTACTGCCTTTGATATTATTTTTCTTTTGTATTCTATAAATTAAGCTTTCTCTTGCTATGCTCCTTCTCAAACTGTGGACTGACTTTCTATTGACAACAACACACTACTTTTTAAAAAAATATATATTTTATTTATTTATATTTAGAGAGAGGGGAAGGGAGGAAGAAAGAGAGGGAAACATCAATGCCCCGACCAGCAGGGAAGTCAACTGGGGTAGACCTGTTAGTGAAGGAGTGAGAGGGACAGGAGGCGCGAAGAATGGCAGCAAGACAAGATTCTGATCAAGCTGCAAATTTTATTTAAGGATCGCGGGTACATATACTGGTTGGCTGAGGGGCGTTGCTGGAGAAGCTCGGTGGAGTCGTGGGTCTTACTGATTGGTCCTCTTGCTCTAGGGGCTATATGCCTTTTATGGGCAACGGGGAGCTTATTGGCGACAGGGCTGTTGCACATGCGCAGTGCTATTGTTTTGCTGATGCCGGGATCCCAACACATCAATGTGTGTTTGCCTGTGGTGTGCCCCCTACTAGGGACCTGGCCGGAAACACAGGCATGTGCCCTGACCAGGAATCAAACCGGCAACCCTTTGGTTCACAGGCTGGCATCCAATCCACTGAGCCACACCAGCCAGGGCTGACAACAATGCATTACTTCTAAAAGTTACCTGATTCCTGCAGTTCCATCTCACTTTGAATTATTTGCAGCCATTGAAATATACTTGCTACTAAAGATAGTCTTAATTTCTCACTTCGTCATGGAGTCATTTAATTTTCTCATAGTGTGTGAATTGGAGTTGAGGAGTGATGGTTACTAAAAGAAAGCTATTTAAACATGATTACCCTTTAAAACTTTGTGTTTAGTGCTTGAATTCATGGTCATTAATATCTTCCCCTCACTGTCATCGTTTATCTTATTTTTCAGGTACTCTTAAATTTTAGACTAGGTTATATTAAATTCCTGACATTTTATTGTTTGCCTTCCTTTCATTTCCTTTTCTAAATTTTATTCATGGTTGCTAACATTTATTTCTTTGTTTTAGACTGAACACATAAATGGTTTATTTTCACAATTTCTTTCTCAACATATATGTAGTTGTTTTTATTATTTAATAAAATAATATTATCTAAATATAATT
Source organism: Micronycteris hirsuta (assembly GCA_004026765.1). Taxonomy (NCBI): domain Eukaryota; kingdom Metazoa; phylum Chordata; class Mammalia; order Chiroptera; family Phyllostomidae; genus Micronycteris; species Micronycteris hirsuta. The sequence goes on along the minus strand of PVJI01004784.1, from coordinate 16,379 downwards.
ATTTAGATTAGTAGTTTACAAAATGGTCATCAAATTGTTGGTTAGACCACAAAGTAACCGTCTTATTTGATTTTATTGGTCAAACGTTTGTTTCCAATCATTTTGATATGTTAATTTGTTGGGCTGTATAGTGCGTTAACATTCTTATAGGTAGCAGCAAAAATGGCAGGGAAAGGTGACTTTAAAGTAGTTAGACTGGTAGTTACTCAGATACTTTCTTCTGCTATTCAATTTAACAATGAAAGGATTTCCTGCTATTTATCGAGGTTCTTCTCTTTGGAGTTTGGTCCTCTAATCTCTATGGGTCAAGTTCTCTTCCCTTTTCAAGGTGGTGTATGAGACGCTTACTTGGATATAAAGTACCCTTTAGAAGAGATTGACTCCTTGTATGCTACAGTTAAGTACAACAGTGATTTTTGTAGTCGAAGGACCTTTGAGAGTTTTCTAATGTTGTCTTTGGCACCCAGAGCATGAAGGCCTTTGCATTTCTCCCTGTATGCTTTGCACAATCTAATCTTCTCAAATATTTTTATAATATATTGTTTAAGTAATTTTTATTGATAATGTTAACTTTTTTCCTCTAGATACTAGCAAACTTTAGATATTTGCATCTGCTATTTTCTCTTGCTTTTATTCCAACTTGATTAATAAATTTTGATTAAATGACCAATACAAAAGTCTTTGGTTTCATGTTGTTTAAGCATCTCTCTTCCCAGCACTCTTTGTCAGAGAGGCAAACTCCTCCATTTCCACCAGTTTGTCTTGGCTCCTTTTTTTTTTTTTAAAGATTTTATTTATTTATTTATTATTTATTTTTAGAGAGAGGGGAAGGGAGGGAGAAAGAGAGGGAGAGAAACAGCAATGTATGGTTGCCTCTCACATGGCCCTCACTGGGGACCTGGCCCGCAACCCAGGCATGTGCCCTGATGGGGAACCGAACCGGGACCCTCTGGTTCCCAGCCCGCGCTCAATCCACTGAGCTACACCAGCCAGGGCAAGTCTTGGCTCCTTTTTATCTCCTCTATTTATTTTTGTCTTGCATTTTCTGCTACTATTAATCTTATCATTTTTACTTATTTAGTATTTTTTAAAATCTTCAGCTTTTGAAAAAAGAGTGCTTTGATCTAGAGTTTATTATTTCTTATGGAGACTTTTATGATTCTACTTATGCATATTTCTCCAGTGACAGAGCAAAGAAAAGCTCTTGGGGAGGTGAAAAATACACCCACAAAAACTCCACTAGTCCTTCTTCCACAGGTTATCACAAACTTATCTAGAAATGCCAATGTGAATGTTCTTAAGCTGCTCCTTGATGGATTTTGGGAGGTTCCTCTGACGACCTACACGGTCGGTGATCACAGCCACTGGGAGCAGCGAGTAGGTTAAGCAAACCAAAACGGCACAGCTCACTGGACACTGTGCACTTCAGTATCTCAGGAGGGCTATTCCTATTGATCCTGTATGTGTTTACATATTTCTTTCCCTCAGGCCACCCCCACCCCCAACACACACACACACACACACACACACACACACACACACACACACACACATACATGCAAATGCGTAGTGAGGGAATAGAGTGAACGTCAAGTACATTACTAGAATGCTTCTCACCTTCAGTGCTTTTATTTTAATTCAATACAGAGAGTTTCTAGAGAGCACCTAAATAGCGGCTCAAACTTGATTAAACTCAATGACTAGTAGAATTGTTGTTCTGTTGCCAATAATTTATCAATTAATTCAATATTTACTGACTACTTACTCTGGAAGTTTATTGAAACCTAGTGAGCCCTTTTGATCTATAAGCTTCTGTTTTATTGTTTCCTCAGGAAGATCTGGAAATCCTTGATTGGATCTGTATTTTCTGTTCTTCACATCTTTCTCCTCCCTCACTTTCATCTGTTTGTTATTTCATTTAGAATAACATTCATGTTTATCCTCAATACAATGGATATAATATTCTTGCCAATGTCTATCATTCTTCTACTAGCTTTAGTGGATTATAACTCTGCTAAAGATTTCATTTTTTTCTACTAAGTCGAATCGCTGAGTTTCTGTTTTCATCTCATATTCTTTATTTTGTGTCCTTTTGCTCTTGATTCTAAAATTGTGTTCTTTCTTTTTTGGTAGACTTCTGAAATCAGATTTCTTGTTAATTATCTGAAGAGACAAAACTTCCTCATAGATTTGGAGAATTGTCTCTTTTTTTAATATATATTCTAGTACTTCTTACAGGCTCCACAGAAAAATCTAGCTAGTCCCAGTGTTTCCCACAGGCTGGCAGGATAGAGTGTCCTTAGCTCCTTTCATTTTGGTGATAGCAGATTTAGGCTCTCAGATTGAAACTGGAAGGAAGGGAAGGGGTGCTAAATCTTGCTTAAATCACCTGCCAAGCAGCTATTTCATTTGAAGAAGCTGGGTGGACATGGATTTTTCAGTACTCAGTATTGAATGACCTAACCCAGCACTACTCCAAGTGTGGGCCACTTGGAGTGCGAGTATGTGAAATGTTTGCTACAAGTCCACAGAAGATAAGTAAAGAAATTGAATGTAAAGCTTTTGAAACTTTTTTTTGAGTCACAAAATGGGGTAATTTTATGTCTGTTGAATCTAATATTTAAAAACATTGTCATATTTTTATGATGGGTTATTAGTTTAATTTTATAAGTAACTCATTTTTGTTGTGATTTTTTAAAAAGTTTATCTGCAACAGATTAGAAATTTAAAAAAAATGGTGGATATACTAGTCCTTTACAGGAGATAACTTGGGAAGCGCTTATCTAAATGAGCAACAGAATATTTAGCACTCAGCTTTTATTCATGGATTCAGAACGCTGTGCTCCTATGCTCTTCAATCTTCAAATTCTGCTGTAGTTCCTAAGTGCCTATAGGAAGAGGGATTAATGAGAAGAAGGTGAAGATGGAATGGCTCACAATCTGGCTGATTCAGAATATAAATTGCATGGATACGAGGAATAGCAGGATTTTGGGCGGGGAGCAGGGGTAATCTTGCATAAGTAACTAGAAATAGACCGTCAGGGCTGCACTTCCCTCCTTTAGCAGGTTGCATAGCGTGTCTGGTCAGTGGCCTTCAGATCTGGCTGAGTGGGTTATATTAAAGAAGGGATTTATGATTATGTCCTCATAGAAGGTGCAAGTAGTATGAACGGTTATCCAATCCCTGCCTGAGACTTTGGCCAAGTATTGACTTCTTCTTCTTCTTCTTTTTTTTTTTTTTTTGTTCTAACCCAAAATTTTCTTGGTTTTTATATATTTGTAGGGATTCATAAATATTTTGAGTACCATTAGGATGGGTCCTATAGCCAGTTAATCTGTCACCTTAGTTTCATGGGAAGCCTCTGTCATGCAGAAGGTCTAGCCCACCCAGGGATCTCTAGAGCTCCTTTGGATAAGTTGAAAAAAACACAAGGAGGACTGGATGGAGCAGGCATGGCCTTTATTACTCCCATTACAGGGACTACTGATAGCAGCAGGTCAGCAAAGCAGGACTGTGCCTCCCTAAGTCTGAGACTTCTTTTAAGAGGTCCCAGACAAAGGAGGCACATCTCTTGTGTGTGACTCTAAACCACATTACCTCAGTGTCTATGTGCAGAGAGAAAAGGTGAAGAAACAATCACACAGGATAAAAAGCTGTTCCCTAAAGGGGATAAAGAGGGAATTACAACCCATTTCCAAAGCAATACACTCCTGGCCAGACCCCTCCCACTAGCCTTCCCTTATGGGGGTTGAAAGAACCATCTCTAGCTTCATCCACACCCTCCCACTGTAGCTTATAGACACTGCTTTGTTTTCCTTCAGTCACAATGAAAAATGTGTGCCTGCTTTATTAACACAGTCCAATAGATACATAGAAGTTTCAGAAAGGAGGAGCCTTTTCATAAGAGATTTCTAGCATGGAGACAACTTTGTTAAGAGGAACTAATGATATATCGATGAATGTGAATTGAGCCTAGGGTTATCTTTTTTTCCCTTTCTTCATCTACCATCTTACTCTGACGCTTTGGGTCCTTCAGTATTGAATTTCTGCTTTGGAGCAAAATGCTGCCCTATAATAGTCATTTCAGTTATATTTATCTGACACAGATACAATACAGACTCTGCGGGATCATGATTTTTGTCATCCATAGTAATCTCAGAATCAGCCAGCCTCAGCAATATAGAACCTGATCCATTATGATTTTGTTTGAGAAATACTCTATCACCTTTTGCAAAAAACTGTGAATCTTTCCTGAGTGTAAATAAAACCTACTCTAAAGTCAAACCAACAGGCGTAAACATATGCCAAGTAAATGCTCTCATACAGGCTGCAGGTAGTGACAATGAAGTGTGACAGGGCTGAATCTGAAACCGCAGGGCATGAGAGGAAATTGATTGCCTTACCTGCCCATGAACTTTTCTGGAGAATAAGATCCTTTCTCTTTACAGCCAGCCATTCAGTATACCTGCCATCTCTTTCTCCCAAACATAGGTGCAGCTAAATATTAAACAAGAAGCCAATAAAATTAAGTTTAACCTCATATTATGAGACTGTCAAACTTGCCAACTTCTTTTGTTTGTATCAGTTTCTTGATTCATGAACACCTTTTTTTAGCATTTTAGATGCCACAGGATTTTCATTCCTGCATCTGCATAGCTGTCCCAGCTGATATTCAAAGCTGTCATCTTCAACTGCTTGCTATTGTAACATTAATCTATGTTTAACACAGTGAAAGGTGGAGCACACTGCCAACTTGTCTTGATAATGCAACAGAAAAGTGATGAATGGTGAAAGGAAAACGGTGTGCTAAATTAAAGGTGAATTCCTGTCAGGTTTAACGCTTTTAGTAACTGATCATGAGAGTATATAATCTTCACTTTCAAAAAAGACAATTAATTGGTAAATAACCTAAGAAAGGATTTAAGCTGATTACATCCTCTTTTTGCCATTACTTATCTCTGTCAAAACATGATTTGAGAGCAAACAAAATGATATTACTAAATGTTCTTATTTCAGTAATATTAGTGAATATTAAATTCAGATTTGTAAGATAATTTCACTTAATTCATATCTGCGTCTGTGTATCTCAATTATATCTTTCTCATCAAACTCACATTCCATGTAAATAAAATTGTGAAAAGAAAGGAATAAAAACCGAGGGTGACCTATTAAAATGGAAACAAGTAGTTTTACTTAAACTTTAAGTGGGCCCCTTATTTTTCATCTGGAAAACATTGAAAGAGAATCTTGACATGAATGAACACCCGTGAGCCTTATGTGGTGGGAAACAAGAGGAACGGAAGCTTCAGTGCTTGCTACAAAAGTTTCCCAGGATGTTTTCACTTGAAAGGCTTGCCTAGTGCATGTGAATGAGAGCAGTATCTTCCAACCATTAGGGTTCCTTGGCAGTTGTCAACTTTGTCAATATTAACCTTTTCTGTGCATTGAAATCAGGAATGGGGGAAGCTGATGGACATCGGGGTGGCCTGCCTGAAACCATTGAAAACAACAGGGGCACATATTCAAAGCATCAGCACTGCCATTTCTGTGGCTCAGCAGGGCTTTCCAGGATGCTCAGAGTCCCAGTGCCTTTATTATTTTGTATTCTCAGAGCACATCCTTTATGGCTGGCACCCTTCAGCACACTTGATCACCAGTACCATGTGACAAGCTGTTACAGTCAAGCCCTAGGATTTTCTCAGAGTCCTGATGATCCTTGGCAAACTTTTATGAAATGCAAGTCCCAGGAGAATTTCTATCCCCTCTTCTGAAAGTTGTCTTGTGAATTTTGTGACAACCTGGTTATAAAACATTGGTTTTGTCTCTTGTTATTTTGTTTATAGGCACAGGTCAGCATCTCATATCTTGTTAGTAGTTTCTGCATTTTCAAGAATGTACTTTTTTGTTTGCTTTTTTTAGTTCAAAATCAGATCAACATATCTCTAGGTCTTTCCATCTGTTCTCCAGCATGATGACCATAGGCTTACCATAATATCTGCATATCATGTTTTCTTAACAATAAGTTGATAAGCAATTTAATTCAGACAAAATACATTTTTCTGTTAGGTTTCATATAACTCACATTAGCCTCACATTTGAAAGCATAATTAATTAATTAATTTACACATTTATTAAAAGAATAATCGATATTTTTTATTTTAAACTGTTAGATTTTGACCAGAGATTATTTTTTTGTTGAAATACACACATTAATGAATTCAAAAGAACATAGTTTTAAAAAATATACATTTTATCATAAAGTGTTAAATCTATAAAAGACTTTCTGAATAAAGTCTAGACAGAAAGTAAACATTTACTTATTGATTACAGTATCCTGGAGTTAAGACAGATCCTCTATTTTTAGCTAAATAAAATGAAAGCTCATAAAAGTATAATGATTAAATTTTTTATTTTCTCCTAACAAATACTCAAAATAATAACTATGAATTAAGTTTGTACATTTACCCTGGGCTACACATCTGCAATACCAAAATAATTGTTCAGTTAAGAAAAGAAAGTCTAGTAGAGTCCAGCAAATAGTGTAACTGAGCAAACCAGGGCCCGTGCACATGGCACCTTAATGCATGACCTGACAATTAGTGTTGAGGGAAATAGGTTTTTATTTACAGAATCCCAACCTCACGGGGGCTGGAAGCACTCCTGCTCAGAGCCCTGTTCTCCCACGAGACCTAGCACTTCCCTTGCTCCCCACAAGACTATAAGGCAAAAACATGCCCCGAATTCCCTATATCTTTATCTATTCTTAAGTCAGCTACACAAACAGTTCTCCATCTCCTCTGGAAAGTACACGGGTGAGTTTTAGAGTTGCCATCCTCTTGCAGTGGTCCTCTCCTTCAGGATCTGGGTCAGTTGTCCTCAGCCTCCATATAGTAGTCCATGAAAACACGTGCTGAGTTACACTGGAGTAACATGTGCCATGAAGTCCAGGAAGGCACTAGTCTCAAGAAAGTGGCTTCTCTGTATGTTCTTTTGGGAAGCAGAAGTCTACAGTTTCAGCATTCCCAGTCGCAGTTCAGCATTCCAGGCATCTCCCACTAATCCATGCTTGATCAGGCAGGCCCCCACAATTCCCAGCTCCATCAGCTTTGCCAGATCCCCACACAGCTCCTTCAGCTCTGTCCTTACATCCTTCCCTCAGCCTGCATGGCTATCTTCTTCGCTACACCAGGTCACATGGCCGAATTTGACTACCAGCCAACGTGGTTTTGACCCTACATGCCAGCCCTCATGGCAGAATCATGACTACAAACTGCATAGCTCCTTGCTGCTTTCTCATTACCCCGTGGCAGACCTCCCCCCGCCTTATTTTAAACACTTCCTATGTGACCTCATATTCAGCCCAAGCTATAATGGGCTACTTTTGCCAGTTCCCCATATCTTTTACCTCCATTGGGCTACCATATTTAGTCAGGGTAACCATTCTTAGTGACTCAAGGGCCTCCATCTCCCTGCCTCTCCCGCAGATGCTCTATATGCTCCCCTGGCTATGTTGCAAGTCACTATACATTCTGACGATCAGTACTGCTCTTGTCTGGGGTGGCAACCCCTTCCCTTCAAGAAAGACACAGCTATCAACTTGCTGTGAAAATTATCTTAACCACTGTATTGTCCCCTCCCCCATCCCCAACAATGGACTATGAAGAATACTTCTGGGGATCCCCACTCTGAACCCATTACAATTAGATGAAATAATAATGATTGGATTACTGATGTTTTGGAAATGATTTTATGATTTTGATTTGTTTAGCTATAAATTCTGACAAAGAGCTACATGGGAATACATACAATTGCAAAAGAATGAAACATTTATGGATTTTAGGTTGTAATTTTGAACATGGGTTTCCCCCCCTGTATAAACTAAGCCATATATATTGTGTTTGGTTCCTGTGAGAATCTTACTTAATTTAAAAGGTACTTAAGATCACTTGAAGTACCAATAATAACACTAATGCCACACTGTCACTTTTGACAGCACTTTACTGTGAAAGCCTCATTTTCACTAGAGTTGTTAGGAGCCCATCTCCTTGCAGAAAGTGTGAGCTGGAGGATTACCTCTCATCCACTCTTATTTGATAAGTGAGAAAAATATACCTGAGAGAGGTAAAACTGACTCCAGGGAACTGGTTGTTAGTGACAAACAGCTACATTGCCAGTTGCCAGTTTAGTATTTTTGTCACTATATGAGACAGCTAAAGACCACCTGCCCTGAATCATAAGTTTGATTTTTTCCACAAAATTCTGTGTGGTAAAGGTAATGATTTAAAATATATATATATAAAATACTTCTGAAACTAGAGTATATAAAAGATCAAAGCTCTATGAATTAACCAATATTTTCTAGGAAGCATTTATTTATGGCTTGTTATGTGCCGGGATCTGTGAATGTAAAGAATAGAGATGCAAATAAGACCATTTCTTACCCTGTATAATGGAGAATCATTGTCTTGAGATTTGAGAAAAAAGAAGGAAATTGCTTAAATACCTACTGCATATTCCATGTCAGTGGAAGAAGCTTTTTATCTCTTTAATATTGTATATAATTAAAGTTCAAATGTGTTTTCAATGTGATTTATTTTTCTTCTTTTTATGTTCTCTTGATTATTTAGACCTGACATAAAAAAATGTTGAACATTTTGTGGAATATGGCAAAATCATGTAGATGAGTATATAATACTGTAGGGATATAATATTTTTATTTTCTTTTTCTTTTTTTATTAAGTTTACTGGGGTGATGCTGATGAATAAAATTATTTGGTTTTCAAGTGTACAATTGTATGGTACATCATCTGTATATTATATTGTGTGTTTACCACCCAGAGTAAAATCTTTCATCACCATCATCACCATTAATTGACCTCTTTTACTCTTTACTACACATCCACACCTTTCCCCTCTGAGAACCACCATGCTGTTGTCTCTATCTATGAGTTTTTTGTATTTTTGTTTTTCTTATTTGTTCATTTGTTGGTTTTAGTTGCATATCCCACATATGAGTGAAAGCATGGTTCTTGACTTTTCCCATTTGACTAATTGAAACAGGGTGCAAAGCAAAGGGACCCCGATATAGAGCATGTTTCCTCACAGCCTGTGGTTGAGGGAAGGGAAGAAGCAGATGATATGGCTTTAATATACTTTGCACAACAATGGCAAGGTGATAGCTGTGTCTTTCCTAAAGGGAAGCTGTGCTGCCACCTGGGTAAGAGGTCTACATGACTTTCAGAACAGATAGTGCTGAGTATGAGGTCATGTAGGAAGCTCCAGGTCAGTATTTAAAAATTAATGTAGCCAGCCAGGAAGAGAAAGCCATGAAGGAGGGAGCCACATGGTTTGAAAAGATAAAGGGCACCCCCATCTACCATGAGGTCTGGTGTGAAAGGAGGAGGTGCCACATGGTTTAGAATAAGGAGGCGCCATGGGATTTTGGATTAAGACCTGGAGTAAGAAATAGGAGACTGTTGAGACACCGGCCTGGAGAACATGGTGGCATGGCTGATGGAGCTGGAAATTGTGGGAACCTTTTTAACAAAGCACGAATTAGTGGGAGGTGCCTGGAATGCTGACCTGTGACTGGGAATGCTGAGCCACAGACTTCTGCTTTTCTGGAAGATGGCACCTCTGAAGGGCATATTCTGAGACTGGCCTGGGTTGGCAAAGGAGGGCAGGACTATGTTTTGGGTGTAAGGAGTGGGACTTAATGGCAGAAAGCCACCATTATTCTGAATCTGTATAACCTTTAAATAACCCCCCTTGCCTTTTTCAAACTCTTGCATTGGGAATCTCCCTTCTTGGCAGCTGGCAATTGGACCTCACAGCTGTTCCAGAACAGCACAGGCTGGGGTCCTGTAACATTATTTCACTTAGCATGATATTTTTAAACAACTGGGAATATTTTGTCAGTTATATTAGGTTATCTGTTTTTTTGCATGTTTAATTTTTACATCTTTTGCAATTTATAAAGTTTTAAATCTATTTAATTCCAGTGGGCATCTGCCAATACCCTTTCAGGAATTTTTTTTTAGTAGAAATAAATGACTAATAGGAATTCATTTGGAAATGTGAAATGCATAAAAAGCAAGAACTGATATTCTCCCACCAAACCAAAACTGAGTTTTGAACAAGACCTCTGGGAAAAAGATTTTTTAAAAAAGTCACTAGTTCTGTATCTGATTCTGGATAAACAGGTATAGATAACCCTTAGGATGGCAATTTTAATGTCATATTCACCTTAAAAAAGGCATGTAGAGGGATGATAGGTCTCTTTTAGGTTAATCACAATATATTTTTCAAATTCTACCAAGAACAAATGACAATTAAAATAAGTCCTTAGTTGTACACACTGTTAATTTAGTAATTTCCTTCCAGGCATAAAGGGCAGGTAAAGGTATGTTTACAGCTATGAGTACACAAAACACAGAGTTTATGCTTCATTATTACTTATTAATTATTGTATTATTTATTTGTATTATAACTGTAAAGCTACTCTTGCCCACCCCTGTGTTTATACATCTCTAATGACAACTGTTAATTAACCTTACCTTGAAAAATTTAGTGGCTATTTCTACAGATACCAGTTTACTTTGCCATATTAATTCACTGACTAGTTTTTAATCAGGTATAAATGTGTTACCTATGACTTGTTTCAGAGTTAAGAAAACCATAAAATTAGAAGGCAAAATAGATTCCTCTAAGCCCAAGTATCAACTGGAATTTAACTTTTGTGGGAACCAGAACCCACTTGACATACCATATGATTTCACTTATATGTGGAATTTAAAGAAAAAAATAAACTATCAAACCAAATAGATATATAAATACAGAGAACAGACTGACAGCTGTCAGAAGGTAGGGAATGAGGGGCCTCGGTGAAAAAGGTATTAAGAGAAAAAACCTCACAGATGCAGACAACAAACAGTGTGGTTATTACCAGAGGCGAAGATGGGGTGGGGGAAGGTAGATGAGGGTAAGGGGCGGTTAAAGGATGATAGAAGGACACTTGATTTTGGGTGGTGAACACACGAAACAATATACAGATGAGACATGATAGAATTGTACACTTGAAATCTATGCAATTTTATTAAACAATGTCACCCCAATAAATTCAATAATTTATTTAAATTATTGAATTATGATTCCTTTATCTTAATTTTACTCTTAAAATCTATAGAAGAGCCCTGATGTGGCCTCAGTGGGCTGAGCGTCGTTCCACAAACCAAAAGGTCACGGGTTTGATTCCTAGTCAGGGCCATGCCTGGGTGGCAGGCCAATTCCTGGTTGGGGTGTGTAAGAGGCAACCAATCAATGTTTCTCTCCCCCTCCATCTCTCTCCTTTACCCTCTCTCTAAAAATAAATAAAATATTTTAAAACACTATAGAAGAGTAGAACATATATCTTCTCCCTACAGCTAATAAATTGTGTTCTGGTAAATCCCTAAACAGACCACCAAAATGACCTTTTTATCAAACAGGAAAGACCATCACTCTGAAAAGTCTTAGTCATGACTCAAATGCAGGAATTCCTGGGTGATACATGTATACTGCTTATAGGTGGTATAAGGCAGATGCTTTCATATGTGTTACAGTGGACAGAGCCTCACTGGAATTGTGCACATTTTCATATGTAATAATTTAGAACTGGTGGACACAGACGGAGGAGTTTTATTTATTTTTCCTTGTTCCAGAACATTTATATATTTTTTAATTTTTAAAAATTTAATCTTTATTATATTTTTATATTACCTTTTTGGTAAGATTTTATTTGTTTATTTTTAGAGAGGGGAAGGAAGGGAGAAAGAGAGGGAGAGAAACACCAACGTGAGGCTTCCTCCCGAGCACACCCCATTGGGAACATAGCTGGTAACCTAGGCATGTGCTCTGACTGGGAGTCGAACATACGACCCTTTGCTTTGCAGGCCAGCATTCAATCCACTGAGCCACATCAGCCAAGGCAATTACCTTTTGGTCCCCTTACACCCCTCTTCCTCCAGCAATCACCACCCTGTTTGTCCATGTCCATGAGTCCTTTTTCCTTTTTGCTTAATCTTTGCACCTCCTAATCCCCCCACTAGCTGTCATCCTGTCCTCCATCTGGAGTCTGTTCCACTTTTGCTTGTTAGTTGAGTTTGTTCATTAGATTCCACATATGAATGAAATCATATGGTATTTGTCTTTCTCTGACCAGTGTATTTCACTTAGCATAATATTCTCTGTGTTCATCCATGCTGTCACAATTGGTAAAATTTTATTCTTTTTTATGGCAGAGTAGTATTCCATTGTGTAAATGTCCCATAGTTGTTTTATCCACTCATCTGCTAATGAACACTTAGGCTGCTTCTGTATCTTGGCGATTGTATATAATGCTGCAATGAGCATAGGAGTGCTTATCTTCTTTTGAATTAGTGTTTTGTATTCCTTCAGATATATTCCCAGAAGTGGGATCACTGAGTCAAAAGGCAGGTCCATTTTTAATTTTTTGAGGTATCTCCATACTGCTTTCCACGGTGGTTGTATCAATTTGCATTCATGCCGACAGTACAAAAGAGTACCCCATTCTCCACATCCTTGCCAGCACTTGTTTGTTGATTTATTGATGATAGCTATTCTGATAGATGTGAGATGGTATCTCATTGTGCTTTTTAATTTGCATTTCTCTGATGATTAGTAATGTTGAGCATCTTTTCATATGTCTACTGGCCATCTGTATGTCCTCTTTGGAGAAGTGTCTATTCATATTCTTTGCCCATTTTTTTAATTGGGTTGTTTGCTTTTTTGGTGTTGAGTTTTATAAGTACTTTGTAAATTTTGGATATTAATGCCTTATCAGATATATTAGTGAATATGTTCTCCCATTCTGTGGGTTGTCTTTTTATTTGTTGATGGTTCCCTTTGCTGTGCAAAACTTTTTAGTTTTATGTAGACACATTTGTTTACTTTTTCTTTTGTTTTCCTTGCCTGGGGAGATGTATCTGATAAAATATTGCTACAAGCAATGTCTGAGATTTTGCTGCCTATGTTTTCTTCTAGGATTTTTATGTTTTTGGGTCTAATGTTTAAGTCTTTGAATAATTTTGAACTTATTCTTGCTTGTGGTCTGAGCAGGTGGTCTAATTTCACCTTTCTGCATGCATCTGTCCAATTTACTCAACACCATTTATTGAAAAACCTGTCTTTAGCCCATTGTATGTGTTTGCTTCCTCTGTAAAATATTAATGGACTATAAAAGAGTGGGCTTATTTCTGGGCTCTCTATTCTGTTCCATTGATCTATGTGTCTGTTTTTATGGCAGTACCATGCTGTTTTGATTATTATAGCCTTATTAAAATAAACTTTGCAGAGTAAACAGTTGTGTGATAAACCCAATCTATTGTTCTACGAAGGGGCTGTGATCCTGATGAGGTCTAGTTGAATAGATTAGGTAAATAGATTTTCAGAAAGTTCCTGAAACAAACAATAAAGTTTTTGTAATTTCATCTTCCTGAGATAGATGATTCTTAAATAAAAATGTTAAATAGTAAATGTATAGAAATGTAAACATAAATTTTGTGACTGCATATAGTTTTGGGTTTCAAGGATCATTGCCATAAACATGTAAATTTCCGTCAATAAACATGAAGGTCTGTTTTCTTTTTCTTTTTTTTAACAGTGTCATTTTTTATTGTATTTTTTCCATTACCATTTAGTCCCCTTATATCTCTACCTCACAGTAATCATCACACTGATTACTATCTGGTAGTTTTCATTATTAATATATATTATCTAATAAGATCTGTATCCAATTTGTATATTTAGCCATGTTAACCAAATGAAAGTCTAACAGTAACCCTATAACTACCTAAATGAGTGGGGACACCCCAGAAAACCCAGAATATATTTATAAAAATTGTGTATTTATTTATTCTTACATGTTTAAACTTCAGTCACCTTCCAAGTACTCACCGTTCAATGCAATAGATGTATTGGGACTTTTTTCCAATGCTCAAAACAAGTTTTGAACTTGTTGACTTTGATGCCTTTTAGTGCTCCTGCCATCTTTTGTTTCACCTCTTCCACATCAGCAAAAACATTTCCTTTTGAGGACTTTTTTTATCTGGGGAAACAGTAAAAGTTGCTAGGGGCAAGATCGGGTGAATGGGGAGGGTGGAGCACGAGGGTCAAGCCATTTTTGGTCAGTGTGGTATGGGCAGGAGTTCTCTTAAATCACCCATCATGAAAAGGGCAAATGTGTGGAAAGAGTCTTCAAAAAAAATTTACTGAAGTTGAACACAGCCTCTCACAACAACACCAGCTGGTACACTGATACTAATGGATTCCTAGAACCCTCACTTAGTGCAGGAAGCCTGTACTACACAGGGCCTTCCCTTCAGGAGATAATTCCAGTTTTTTGGCAGGGAGGAATCTCCCTCATAGGTATGTGATCAAATTCTGGACAGATCCAAGATCTTGCCCTGGCTGGTGTGGCTCAGAGTATTGAATGCCAGCCTGTAAACCAAAGGGTGGCCAGTTTGATTCCCAGTCAGGCCACATGTCTGGGTTGTGGTCCATGTTCCCGGTAGGGGGTACATGAGAGGGAACCACACGTTGATGTTTCTCTCTCTCTTTCTCCCTCCTTTCCCCTCTCTAAAAATAAATAAAATCTTTTTTTAAAAAAGAAGTTTGTTACCACCCATTAGAATCTTTTAGCCTATAAAAATTTTAAAACAAAGGATTATCCTTATACTTAGCTTAAAAAATGAAGTAATTTTCTTTTCTCCAGGCTGAAAAACTGAAGACAGGAAGGTAGCATGATAGGGAGTAGGTAGAATATAAATCTTCAGTTTTTATTTTGAGCAGCGACCAGCAGCACTTCAGCAAGCCCATGACTTAATCTTAGTCCTGCACTACCTGTAGCAACTCAGATGTGTTTGCTTAAAGGCTGATAGATAGCTGTGACCCCTTCTCTTTCCTCCTGCTCTGCGCTCATAGTGATCTATTCGTTTATCCCTGGCATAGCGAAAGCTTCCCAAAACCTTGTTACATTTTTTTTTTTTGTCAGAGTTTGATTTCCTTTACAAAACCAAATAAGAAATCTCTCCTGACCATTTATCTTCCTGCAGTTTGAATTGCCCGGTTCCTTTCCAGTTTCTTTCTGTGGCTTGTTCCTGACTACACGCACAGGGAGAACACATTTCTCTCAAATCCTGTTACTAATATTTTTACTTACATTATCTCAAGTATATAGCCAGAGTACACCAGTGGCTAA
The DNA here is from genome assembly GCA_004026765.1 of Micronycteris hirsuta. Taxonomy (NCBI): domain Eukaryota; kingdom Metazoa; phylum Chordata; class Mammalia; order Chiroptera; family Phyllostomidae; genus Micronycteris; species Micronycteris hirsuta. Next base: position 1,122 of record PVJI01004784.1, on the reverse strand, counting down.
CACGCAGAACCATATTTATACACAGAAAAGAGGTTGAAATCTTGAGGAACTGTTTTAGATTAAATACATGCAAGCCAATGTGTCCTCCCTCATGTTCAACTTCACAGTCCAGTTCCTGTCTCAGTTTCTCACCCTGCCTATGTGAATGCAATCACATGGGATCATTAAGCTATAATTTTTAAGTGGTTATCAATGTAGAAATATTTGTTATTGAAAAATTGATCACCAGAGATATTGGCTGATGATTTTCTTTGTAGTGTCTTTATCTGGTTTTGAACTTAGGCTAATGTGGGCCTCATACAATGAGTTTGGGGGTCTTCCCTCCTCTTAAATATTTTGGAAGAGTTTGAGAAACATAGGTGTTGGTTGTTTTTAGAATGTTTGGTAAAATTTACCTGTGAAGCCATCTGGTCCAGGGCTTTTGATTTAGGGGAATTTTTTGATTACTGCTTCCTACACCCTCCATTCCTTTATTTTAACATTCCACAGCAGAATTAAGTGTGCCTTTATACCAGGGAAAACAAAAGTAAAACACTAAAAACTTGGATTTATAGTGATAAAAAGTAGATTTTTATTCCATTATTTGTTCAACAACTTCACTACCCATATATTTTATATAATGGAAATATTTCTGTTCATTTCTGGTGCACTTCAGTCTTGTTTCTCGATATTGTTTTCTTTTTTAAATTATCTATGGAAGAATGAAAGCTGCTTAGTTAGACTGAGAGAGTGTATGACTGAAAAGATCTGAATTCCAGTCCCAGTTCTGTGCATCTCAGATGTGCGAGCTTGAGCAAGCAACTTTACTTTGAGATTCTGTCTTCCCATAGCAAGTGCAATAGCTGCATTTACTTAATGCTGGTTGTGAGGTTAAAGATCAGTGCTAGTGCTGTTCCTTCTGTTGCAGATCTGGTCTCTGTTACAATGTGTGGCACGCAGTAGGTACTCAGTTAAGGTTGAAGGGACGAGATCTTCCGCAGCCTGGATCCACAGAAACTCCCTTGACAAACGTGTTCAATGTCAGAGGCACAGGGTTTCCGAGTTTGTGTCTTGTGACTCCCACTTTAACTGGCAGTGAAAGTGATGTCCAGAGAAATCAAGATGCTTGCTCAGAGAATTTAC
>PVJI01004783.1:0-104244 GCA_004026765.1 Micronycteris hirsuta | reverse complement strand
GGCTCAAAATCAACTCAGTAACAGATTATTAAAACCTTATAATCATAAATATAATAGATTTCCATTATCTAATGTTTAAATAATTGAACACCTCTTGATGTATTTTTAAATAATTTATAAAAATAATTCCAAGTTTCTCACTTTTGACACAATTTCAAATTTTCATAGACTTTCAAGAATAACATAGAAACACTATATCTTGACCAGTGTGGCTCAGTTGGTTGGGTGCCATCCCACAAAGCAAAAGTTCACCAGTTTGATTCTCAGTCAGGGCACATGCCTGGATTGAGTGTTTTGTCCCTTATTGGACATGTGCAAGAGACAACTGATCAATGTTTCTCTCTCACATACATCTTTCTTTCCTTCTCTTCCTCCCTTCTTCTCTCTCTAAAAATAAATTAAAACTTTAAAAAATAATATAGAAACATTAAAGATGAATTCTGTACACATCTTTTCCTTAGCCAGCTAGCTTGATGTTTGGCTTTGCCAGTAGAGGTTGCCGGAAGGACATTGTGAGACCACAGAAGAAGAGAAAACTTCTTGGAATGGGCTGTTTTCCTATGTAATAGCCAGAGACTCAGCTGAGACTGGTGTGGGGGGAGGAAGGGTGCTGGTAGTTTTCCTTTGACAGATAAATTATGGCTGGCACTTACTTGGAAATATCTCCATCAGCAAGTAGCGGGCAGCTCCTCGAGACCCGGGGTCACAGCCTATGGACATGTCTCCATCATCAAGCCGCGGACTCTTACAGGCCAGCTGCAGCCTGTGCACCTCATTATGTTTTGTCGTCAGAGACAGGCAGGCTGTGTTCCTTTGGCCACCATCCCCCTTGAATGTAATTCTACCTTTGTGAATTCTCCATCAGCCTTAGAAATAGCAATTATCTCCTGAAATTCCAATTTTGGCAATTCCTTAAAGTTTTCTGTTGTTCTTTTTACCAGATCAAGTTTATTTTAAATTCAATTTTCTGTTCCCTTTACTGGTGCAGTTTCTCTCTCCTAGCACAATATTGGCTGATAAGTTCAGTTTTCATGTTTTCTGGTGTGTTTTCCTTCTGACTTTCTACATATTTTTTCTGTTTTTGAGGTCCCTGCTAAGTGTTGAACAAATATAACCAACATCAGTTATTGAATCGTCGCGTGTTTCCCATTACTTTGAAAGAATGATTTTTCTTGGCAGTTAATTTCTCATGACTTGTTCCTTTTGTCTGCTAAATTGCCTTTTTGTGCATCATTTCAATGCTGCTTACATTTTCTTCTCTGTATTTTACATGTTAATGAAAGGAAGCAAATTCACCTATATTATCCTGCCCTATATTGAAAAAAATAATCTTGAGATTTTCCAGGGTAATTATTTTACTATTTCAATTTTGTCTTAATTGTCAATCTCTTCCTTCTTAAAACTTATTTTGAACAACTGACTTGATTTTTATTTTTGCATAATACCAAGGGTTTTATGCTTTTGTGATTGAATTGTAAGGACAAATTGGAAAGAAAATTTTAGAACTTCATCAGTGAAATAAAGGTATCTTAATATTACCCTTAAAAATTGCCTGCATTATTCATTTCATAGTCTTCCCATTTAGACAAAAATGTCCTGGCTGGTAATCTGTCTGGGAATGTTAAACTCTCTGTAGACATATCTGCTCTTCAGGTAGAACCAAATTTGACAAAATTTTATTGAGTTTCCTTTAAATGGCACTCAATTAGTTTCTTGACCATTTCCTCTTAGGAAGTTTTGCTAAATTTTAGCAAAATATGCAATTATTCCCAAAATAATTAACAGTAATAGCTTGATCACAGTTGTTTTGATAGTCTAATCAAGAAATTCTGCCAATTTCTAAAACAGTGTATTATTATCTTAATTTCAGTTAAAGGATTGACTATATTTAGACCATGTTTTTAAATCAGATCATATCTAATGTACATTTAATAAGACATCTCCTATAGTACTAAACAACAATTTGCCAAATCCATGAGGGTATTTCCATAAAAATGACAAAATAAAAGATTTCTAAGGGGAATAATATAGGGCTCTTAGTATATAACCTTGATCATGCATGCTAATGTATTGTATATGAACAGGTAGAAATGATGATGTGGTGATCATTTTGCTGTCCTCTGGAGATGCTGCTTTTGTGACTAATAATTGTAGAGTTATCAGAAACAAGCAAAGTGAAGATATCATCCTCTTTAAAATTACAGTAGACGATTACCGTAATGTGCCTGCATACATCTGAAAACTTTTCTTGTATTTGGTAAATTTCTATTTAAAAAAATTGATGAGGCTAACCTCACACTATAGAAGGAAAATATAGTAATTTAGTGGGTTTTATTAGTATTTCCAATTACCTTTCACTATCCACTGCCTTCACTATAATTATCCACTGCCTTCACTATAAAAAGATTTTACATTTTTGCCTTTTGCCAAGTTATTTTAAGTGCCTCTTTATGGCAGGAGTTTAATTTTCTGCTCCATTAACATCATACTTGGCCATGTCACTTGCTTCCGTCAATGAAGTGTGAGCAGAAGTGATTGTGTACAAAGTCAGAGCAGAAATGTTCACAGACAAAATGTTACTCTGCCCTTGTGCCTTAGGTCTTGGCTTGAGAACCATAAGAAGTAGGACTCAGTTAACATAAAACTGACATGCAAATAAAATAAGATATATATTGCATTGCTAAAATTTGAGAATTATATTTGTTGCAGAATAATCTGAAAGAAGATGTCTACCCCACCTAGTGTCCCACCTAATGTCTGGATGTGTCACATAAACTCAACCCACCAAAAATACCCATGGAATAGGAGCTTGGGACAAAAACGCAGAACAAGTGGACAATACATTCTGTTGGCAGTGGCATCTGGATGAGCCACATGCATTTCCCAGGATAAAAAAAGTATTTATTTTTGATGTTGGCCACAGAGCTACAGTGAAAGTTATATTGTAACTTTTCTTTCCCTTTCCTTCTTTCCTTTCCTTTATTCTTTCTTGTCCTTTCCTTTCCTTCCATTTCTACTTCCCCTTCCCTTTCCCTTTCCCTTCCCTTCCCTTCCCTTTCCCTTCCCTCCCCACCCCTCCCCATCCCTTTCCTTTCTTTCCTTCCTTTCCCTTGTCTTTTCTTTTTTTCTTTTCGTTATTTTCTTTCTTTCTTTTTTTTTTCCCACAAAAAGCATGGTCTCTGCAGTTCCTTTTGTTAGTTTTGACTGCAGCTTCAGCTTCTGTTTACCATCTGTTCTTCCAGATTTAGCATCCCATGAATTTCTGTGAGCTAACAACCTTGGTGCTTAAATCACCCACAGTTATTTTCTGTGCTTTCAAATAAATGCCAACTGTTTCACAAATTGTCAATAGAATGGGTTGTGGGCAATCATTCAGGGAAATGGAAACAATCCATTATTGATTGTCTAGTCATGCTGAAGGTGAAGGTATTTACCACGCTCATAGACACAGAAATCGGATTGGTGGTTGCCAGAAGTGGGGGTGCGGGGTGAGAAAAACAGGTGAAAGGAGTCAGAAGTTACAAACATCCAGTTATAAAATAAATAAGCTATTGGAAAGAAATGTATAGCACAGTGACTATCATTAATAATACTGCTTACATAGTCACAAGTTGCTAAGAGAGGACATCTTCAATGTTCCATTACAAGGAAAAACATCCTGTAGCTATCATACGGTGTTGGATATTAACCAGACTTATTGTGGTGATCATTTTGCAGTATATACAAATAGTGAATCATTCTGTTGCATGCTTGAAACTAATATATGGTACATATCAACTATACATCAGTTAAATAAAGATGAAGGCATTTTACTGCTACCCTTATTAGGTGATTCTCAGAAAAGTTGACAAAAATAATAATTAAACTTTAATCTGTAACCACCTGGTAAATGTTGTACCATGAAAACAAAGATTTAAGAGTCTGAATGAGCAATCTCAAAGAAAAGTATGAAGGACAGAAACTATTGGATGATGATAGGGTAAAAGACTTATGTTAATACTGTTAAATATCTTATAAAAGAAAAAAGTAAATTTCCTAAATATATTTCTCATGGCAAAGGCTGAGGCCTAGGGAAATTCCATGATGGCACCAAAGGAGCACAGTCTCTTTGAAACAACTGGGCTGGAACAGATAAATCTAAGTGGAAAGTTTGAATTTCTGAGTTGTCAAATTACAGCTATAGTCAAATTTACTATCTGATTAGGTAATTAAGCATTTTTATTTGTTGCTTTATTTGCGTTTTCTTCTCCAAATTTGATAAATTAAACATTTTGGAACAAAGGAAGAAATTTCCCTTATAATCTTATAATGAAAATAATCCCAAATACTACTTCTTCAATCTTAAATATCATATTCTAATTTTCCAAGGCCTTTGCTGCTATTTTCTACCAATCAGGTATATCCTCACTAGAAATGGAATTGCAATATACTGAAACTTCAAAAATTCAATGTTCCTGTCTTCATCCAGGTAGCATTCTTGATAACTAAAGGTTACATCCAGTGACTCCTGATTCTGGCAATGGTAGAGTTGAATACAGTGGCATTACCCTCCAAGAAATAAAAACATAGAAGTATAGATACTGAAGAAAATATTATACACACACATAATTAAAGGTACTAGAATACTACAAAAAGCAGGCAGAACCTGGAGAGAATTTGGCCTTCAGAATAGAGAATCACCATTCAGTAACATCTATACTCATTGTTGGAGGTGGGGGTGTCCTAAAGAATAAGCAGTTGATGTGGTATAGAGTTGAGAGAAAGGAGAAAAAGGGGAAAGAAGGGAGGGAGCCAGAGAGGGAGGGATGGAGGAGAGAGAGAGAGACAGACAGATAGGAAGACAGAGACAGAGAGACACACAGTGTGAAAACTAGGCTTAATGGAACTAAAAGTAAACATAATTTACATCCGGCTATTTAAAAATTGAGTAAGGGGATTAAAACACATATTAGTAATTTGTTATTTTGGTGCCTATCACCATAGAAATGTGAAATCCAACTCTCATATATCTGCCAGAAGTATGTGTCATCCAAACAAATCTTATCTACCTTTTTCTCCCGTAGATAGTAATTCCACCAACACAATATTTTCCATTGGTCTGGACACACATATATCAAATGTATAAATAATTATCTAACCTGAATCATCTTTACAATAATTTATCTATTTGTGTCTTTTTAAGAGGCTCGCATGCATCATTTCTCCATCATTACTCAGAGCCTCAGCAATTTGTCAGGAGCTACTTTTACAGTAATTCTATCACCTTCATAATACCTTATATTGCTTTCATTATTTTATACTCCCCTTCATACTCATCTTAAACTTGTATACATTTTCTATAGCCACCTGGTATAGCTGTCACCAGCCAGTAAGTGTGGTTTCCATGAAACAACAAAATCTTCTGCCCTTCCTTTAATGTTCCCTTTCACAGGGTTCTGATATGACACATTTTTCCTTTAATTTTCTTAGTTTGTCATGTATTTATGACAATTAAGAATTTTACCTTTGCTCCACGACACAAGAAAGTCAGCTGTTTTGCAATTTAAAAGCATCAAACATCCTTCTACCAGTGGATGCATTAGGAACACAGAGGACTCTCATTAAGCACACAGTAAAGCTTTGCCTCAGCCAAGCATGTTTCAAAAAAGCTGTGCCTAACAGACTGTGGCAGCCTCCACCCTGGGATCCTTCCTGCCTTTGGGACACTTGTCCTGCAAAGGTCCTTAGGGGCCTTGTGCCTTTGCGTCTGTTTTTTCTTCTCTATAAAGAGGCAACTATATGTAGACAAAGCTGTTTCGATCTGTGATGTGCAATCAAGTGTAAAATTTACTGTGCTTAGGTTGACGCCCCTCACCCTAGCATGGAAAACAAAAATAAAGCACAGATGCATAAGAACACCCTTGGCCTAAAGGGTTTTAAGCATCTTAAAATACCTAAGAAAAAACGTATTTGTCAAAACATAAATTCCTAGCACCAGTACCAGGCTCTAGTCTTCATCGAATTCTCTCCATGTAAGTAATGTACTCTCATGAATTCCACTATTTTCTGTATTTCTGTTTCTCATTATGCTTTGCCCTCTGGTGGAGGATCTTATCATCCAGTTCTTATCACCCATCTCCCCTGCCCAGTGTGCAATACATAACTATGGAGTGGTAGGTGAGGCTAAATATCAACTTGTTGCTCTGGCTGGTGTGGCTCAGTGGATTAATCGTCAGCCTGTGAAACAGAGGGTTGCTCGTTTGATTCCCAGTCAGGGCACATGCCTGGGTTGCAGGCCAGGTTCTTCGGTGCTGGGCACGTGAGAGACAACCACACATTGATGCTCCTCTCCCTCTCTTTCTCCCTCCCTTCCCTTCTGTCTAAAAATAAATAAAATCTTAAATAAAATAAAATTAAATATCAACTTGTGACCAAGAGCCCATGTAGGATTAGGACAGAACTTCTTACATAGTTTCCTCCTTTTCTGCTTGGATCTGATAGATTCAAATCTCCTGAAGGAACAGAGTAAACTGTATTCCCAGTTATTTTTCCAAATGTAATAAAGTAAGGTACTCTACTTTCCCAGGTTAAGAAACCATAAAGGCGTGGATGGAGTTCAACAATGTGTTAAGAAACAAAATCCCATTTTCAGAGAAATCAAGAATAAAAGAAAAGATAGGCAAATAGATTCCATGTAATGTAACTAAAAGAGAGAGCATAAGTTAATATCATAGCATTATATATAGACTAATTCAATACTGAATGCCATGAAATACCAAATTGTGGCAAAGGGGGTAAAATAATAACAATTATCATTGAGAGTGTCAGAAAATCGAACTGACGAGGCTCTCACTGCCAGCTGAGGCATAAACCATGGCAGCCTCTGGAGAGCAGTGTGACAGCACTTAATGAAAATAAATCTGTCTGCCTTAAACCCAGAGATCCCATTCTTGAGTGTTTGATCCGGAGAAACTTACACTCTGGGTCATGTATGCCAGGTACAAGAATGACAGAGAAAGCTGGTTTGCAAGAACTAAAGATGGTAGATGCATATCCCAGCATTACACAGGATGTAAAAACAACAAATGACAGATACACACAGCGCGATGCACTCGCGCTACATCTTTAAAGCTGTAGTTCTCAATGAGACATAAAAGACACAGGCTATAGAGCCGTATAATTTATCTTTATAAGAACACATAAACACTAAAAAAACATTGCCCATTTTATAAGGACACATGCATATCTCCCAAGGATATCTCACAGACATTAGTAGGAAAGCCTCGGGGAGGAAAGAAAACAAGTGGAGTTTTGCAGTGAACTGTGATTACAGTATACTATCATGAGTATATATGTATGTAAGTGCATATATAGTTGCTGAGAAAAATGAACATCACATTAGAAAACATTGTTATAACCAGCAAGGAAAATGCAACTGAATTTGTTAAAGTAGAACTATATACAAGGCATTTAAAAACACGTTGAATACATCTTTTAAAAGTGGAACAATATGCTAAATTAAATTAATGAGGATTATCTTGTATTTATCCTTTTCATTGTATTGATTTAACTATGATGCATCTAGCAACAATATTATCTTATGCCTACCTCAGAGCCCACCTGTAATGTGTGTGCTCATGCTGTTTTCCGGTACTGCTTGTGCTGAGGCAAGAGTACACACGTTACCCTTGCACACTAATCTACTGGTGTCATTGTAAGGAGCAGCTGGAAATGACCGGCCAGGGGCAAAATAAAGCAGGTCTCCCGCCATTACAATCTAACAAAGAACTTAAAATAGGAGGCTGGAAACAAAAGGAAGTCATGTCTCACCAATTAACCCAGCAGTCCCGAGCCTGGTCCTATAAGATGGCCAGGTGTTCCGAACATCACGAGCAGGTGTAGCACAGGAGGAGGGGAGTCCTTGAAACTGTGCTGGGAAAGGGAGCCTCTGTAATGATTACAGTAAGACAAAGGGCCTTTACTAGCTGAGAAAGAGAGCCTTTGTAGCTGTCCATTATGCCCAAGATTATGAAGGGGGAGACGGAAGGGGAATCTAGAAACTGAATAATGTCTATAATCCCTCAACCCCAATAGTCTGTGCATGTAGATTAGATAAATACCTGCTTGTATAAAAGGGTGTAAAACAAACTTACTAATGACTTTATTTCCTCTATACGTAGGGCATTAAGACTAGTTGCACAGGGCATTCAGACCAGCCAGATGTCTGTCTGCTTGTAGTTTTGTGCTGGTGAGTGCTTCTTAAATAAACTCGCTATCCCATTCCCACTACGTGTGTTTGTCTCTCATTTGAATTCGTGTCTTGAGATGGAGACAAGAACCGAGCAACAAGCTGGGGGCAGGGGCCTGACTTAGGTCTGTCCCCAGTCACACTGGTGTATCAGTTGAGAGCAGTGAGATTATGCCCACATAACAAACGACTTCTCAATCTGTTGGCATTCATAAACTAAGATCTATTTCTCATCTATGGCAGCTCAACTGCGTCTTGTCTTCACTAAGAACCATGCTGATGGGACTGCCCAACTAGAGAGAAAATGAGTTCATGGCTAAGTGTGCCCTAGCTCTTAAACTTCCTGTTCACAAGTGTCCAATTTTTGCTCGTGTGCAATCTGCTAATGTGATTATTTTGCTGTCCTGAGACTTTGGAATGGGAATCATCCTTCTTCCTCAGGGAGGAACAGTGAATACTGTTCAATAATAGTACAATCAAACAGACTGGTTTATTAAAGGGGTTTGTACTAATATACAAACATAGTTTTGAAATCCGATTCACTTAATGTAGCACTTTATTCTAACCCAGTGGTAAGGTGCTGTATCAACACAAATTAATGTTCAAGACACTTGATATATGAGCCATAAGCAACACCATTTGGAGGTAGTGGACACAATGCTTCATGACCGATGGCATTGGAGCTGGGAGGGCCGTGGAAATCTTATCGCCCTGTATGGCAAAGGCAGAGATGTGAGATTCTTTTATGTCTGTTATGAAAGGTTCTGGATAATGGATACTGTCCATGATAAATACAGCTGGGCATTAGGTAAAATAGCAAAAGCACATTTTAATCAGTAACTCAGGACAGTAAAGAAAAGAGCTGAGCTTTATTCAGATTTTTGCAGAACTGGGCATTGTAAAAGGAAGAATGATACAGAGTAGAAAGGTGGTTACTGGGGCCTGGGGGAAGGGGGATGGAAAGAGGTTGACAAACTTGCAATTTCAAAGATGAGTAAATTCTGCAGAGCAAATGCAAAGTGTAGTTGTTATAGTTAACAATCTTATATTGCAATACTTCAAAATTGCCAAAGGACTAGATCTTATATGTTTTCATTAAAAATAGGAAATAATAATTATGTGATGAGAAAGATGTTACTTAAACCTATGGTGGTAATCATAATGCCATATATATAAGTTTATCAAAGCAACCTATTGATTACCTTTAACTTATACAATGCTACCTTCCAGTTATATGATAAATAAATGCAGGCTAGTGGAATCAAGAAAGGACAAGGAAGGAAGTGGGAGGCAGTGGGGAGGGGTAACTGAGGGACATTGAGCAGAATCAGGGAAAGGAAAAATTACAAAAAAAAAAAAAAAAAAGGGAAGAGGAATCCGGTTCTGTTATCTGGCACTTACCAAAGTTTAGCTCAGACCCTCTCACAATGATGACAGGGGTCCTAATATCCAGAAGTCGCCCGGAACAAGCAGTAAATTATGTTGGCGACCTCTCGTTTTCTTAGGCAGCTAGTGTCATCCCAGAAATACAGACTTGAGCTCTTAGAAATTATGTCAGTATTTGTTAGAGTCTCTATAAGCCATGCTGAGTCCCAGTCAAGCTGAGGGCTCACAGCAGCCTGACTAGATTTGGTCAAATGGAGAATCACAAATACCTGTATATAGGAAAGTTTTCTGTTATATCCTTTCAAGAAAAAAAAAAAAACTTATGATTTATTTTGAAAATAAGATTATTTGTTTTATTATTAAATAGAACCATATATATATATATATATATATATATATAAGTATATGATATGATAATATACACATATATATTTGTAATGGTTTCTAATTTTCAAAACAGGATACAAACTTCTTTAAAAGTATTCCCTTTTTTATCATTTTCTGAGATTTTTTTTTAATATTTTATTTATTTATTTTTGGACAGAGGGGAAGGGAGGGAGAAAGAGAGGGAGAGAAACAGCAATGTATGGTTGCCTCTCACATGGCCCTCACTGGGGACCCAGCCTGCAACCCAGGCATGTGCCCTGACTGGGAATCGAACCGGGACCACCTGGTTCCCAGCCCGCGCTCAATCCACTGAGCTACAGCAGCCAGGCCATTTTCTGAGATTTTTTTATAGTACTCATTTTATGCCTAGTCAGTAATCCCTACTATAGATAACAACCCTTAGGTTACCAAATCGTCATCCTGTTACACACACACTCCCTTTTTCTCACTGCAATTTATCAAATTAATGGGGTTGTGATTTGTGATTTGTGCCATTATTAATAAAAAGCTAGTTGAAGATAAGACACTGATAAATATTTTAAATTAATAAATAAAATTTTAATTACATATATATTTGCCAAAATATTTAAAAGAATATAATTTGTCTCTATTCTTTAAAATGGAAAGACCCCTGAGATCAGAATTGGCTTATGACTATTCCTAAAATAAGCCTTACAGAAATCAAATACCTATCAATGACACAAATTATCCCCTTTTACTGCTTCCATTCAGCCCCGCAGCCCCTGGCTGGGAGATTCACGCCACATTGTATCATCCTAGGGGAACTGGCACATCATTGAATTACTGAGGCAAGTGTCAGCTGTGACTCTGAGTGAAGAAAATCTCCTGATCTACCTCCTCATAATAGTTCTTTCCCAGAAATTGTTTCCAGAAATTGAGTTTTCAGAAAATAGCTTCAGGAATCCATCCTTCCTGTGACCATTAGCCTCTTCTCCCTCTGGTGATTAAGGGGCAGCACTGCACACGTAAAGCCTGCGGCCCTTTGCCTGACTTCACCCCCACCCCCGCCCGCCCCATGGTCAACGGTATTCCAATTAAGTGCACTCAGTTTCTGCTCAGTGAGAAGTAGAAAAGGAATTATATTTAAGTGAACTCATGGTGTGGCTCGCACGTTCAACAGGTTTGAAATGACTTTTCAACCCCGGCTACTCTTAGAATAAAGGAAACCTCATATATTTTAGCCCCATTAATTTAGAATACAGATCTAGTGAAATTCTTTCAACAGGCAGAAATGTCTTTATGATCAAATGCTACCGTGAGCCTTGTGCTAGATAGAACTGAGTTTGGCCAAAGGAATATGTTTCATATATCATTAAAATTACATTAAAATTAATCATACATCAAGTAAAATATATTCTACCCAATTTAGATTATATTTGTCATTAGAGAGAGAGGCAAAGTAGGGCATTTGAGTTCTTGGATTATAATTCCTCCTCCATCAAGTATACTCTGCTCTTCCCTCTGCCTTTCTCCATTGCCCTTACTTTCTTGCCATATCTCTAGCATTTCCCTTGAGTCTTGTTAGTGCAAAGTATGAGCCACACAAAATATTACTTATTCACAGAGACAGCACTAAGGGAGGAAGACATTTATCATCTCGTGTGTGTGTGTGCATGTGTGTGAATTAAGAGTGCTTATGTTTGTTTTGAGACTGAAATTTATTTATCCTTTCTTCATTCCTGATCAAGAAATTGACACAAATAGCCAAATGAAGAGCAACAAATGATACTTGGGCTATTATTAGTAAACTCATAAGCTTCATAGCACCATATAATTTATGCCCACATTTAATGTAAGGATGTCTTTACTTTCCAGAAAAATCTGTATCTTGGAAGATACTGGAAGGAAAGGCATTGACACAACTCATTTCAGTGATGACTGTGGTTTGCTCTATAAACCACAGTGTCAGCAAAAAAGACACCATCAGAAAAAGATCTTAAACTGGCCCTAATGCCTGTGTCCATTCAGTGGTTCTGTCCTTCGATTGGCAGGGCCCTCCAAATTGTGATGGTAAATAGATATAATCCCCCTTCCCCAAAGCAATCTAGGAAGATTGAATTATTATAATAAATTTCTATGTTTGGACTATAATTTTAAAGAATATCATAAGGATGTTCTTGTATAACACAACCTAAAATATATGGAAGAATGAATTTTAGTAAATAATTCCCAAGAAAATAACAATACATTAAAGATTATATTCTGCAAGGAGAAGATTATTATAGAGATAAATCTTGATCATCGTTATCAAATATATGTAGCTAGGAACAATATTATCATTAGGAAAATAGAAAATATAAAGGTAAACAGTTGAGATCTTTTAAAAACCTACAGGTAAATTTTGGCCTGTCAAATAAAATATGCAGTAGATTGTTATTTGACAAATTTGTTTGTTAAATGTCTTTTTTAAGATTAATGACAGACCTCAAATAACTAGTTTTGGGAAAAAGAAAAAGGATAATTTGAAAACAAAAGTTTTCTTTTTTGAAACCAATGATTATCTATTATTTTTGATATGCTCTACAATTTTTTCCTCTCTTCCACTGTTTTCAGTATTGACATCTCTAGTTCAGGTATAGAATGCATTAGCAAAAAATGTGTAACTAAACAATTTCTTTGTTAAATAACATTCCAATTTGACTAGAATGTATATTCAACTCTGATAATGCATCCTATGTCACCATGGGGCCACTGAAACCGTACGCATGAACTTGATCTTTCTCATTCTTTTAGCATAATAACATTTCCTAATTTCCTAGCATTTCCCTTTTCTATTCACAAGAGGCAAAATTATAATTTCAGTGGCTGCATCATTTTTCACTGGAGTTTCTTTAAGAAAAACTCTTTTTCTTTAAATACAATATGCTCCTTATGAATAAAATATGTTTAGATAAGATAGACATTTTTACTTTATTAACATTTTCACTACTATAGATAATAATAATTAAATATATATTAGGTTTCAGTATTGAGGTTATTGACAATTATTTTAAAACTTAACCAGCATGTAAGATCTAAATATATCAGATAATTTTGCAAATTAAGAAGAATTTACATTAAGTGGTTTATCTACACATCTTTTTGCAATTGAATATAATAAATGAGAGAGAAATGAGGTCATCGTGATTTGCATTAGAAAATGAAACTATGGGGGAACTGCTATTTTTTGTCTGCTAACAAAAACAATCCTTTAGCTTTTATTTTTGAAAGTTTTTCATTTCACAGAAAAGAAGATATGCACTCTTAAGTCTAAGTAGTTATTCTCATAACAAATAGCAATATGCTTAAATACTACACTAGTAAAGGCCAGAACTTAAGCCACGTGATTTAATGTTTATAATGTTCTTAACTTTCCAAAGTAGAGAAATCCATTAAAGGAGGAAAAGCGGGAAAGAGAAGTTGTGTGCCATCACTTTGACATGGCGGAATTCATACATTTAAGAATATTTGCCTACGATGCTAATCCTTTTAAAACAAGTCTGTTTTTTTAACAAATCGTTGGCTTATGTGAACTATGGAAATGTGTAATCATTTCAGAAATTTTTTAAAAACCTGCAAAATATGCAGTGCCAACATACTTTCGTTCTTATTAACTCATCATTCTTAGAGTATTCCAATTTCTAAAATTTCTTAAAAGAAACAGGATTTGCTTATTCTCTATAAAATGTGAGTAAATATCCCTCTTCACTTTTGGGGCACATATTGGATAATTCCAATTCAGAAAATCTTTCTTGTAAGTGCATGAACATCTTTAAACTACTACTCTGCATCTATATTATTTAAAAACAAAACAAAACAAAACCCAAAAGAAACCCACTCCAAACATGATAGAAAAAATCTAACTAGCAGGATGAAGTTCATCATAATTGTGAAGTGCCCTATTCTGTGTTTGGCTGCGTGTTTGTGAATGGACAGGAACGGCAAGGAACTTGCAGTCCACTGGGGCCATTCAATAAGGCTCGTAGGAGTTTTGGACATTTGTTATGCTTCAGCTGAGTAGTGCAGATTACTGTTGGAATCTATTAATGGGAAATCTCATGTAAACATGCCTCTCTATCAGCAGATATGCCGTGTTTATATGAAGGGCAACAGGTTGTGTGCAATCGTCTCAACACATGTACACACAGGCATAAAAACACCTCCCTGTGGCGACTGACAGTCTGTGTTATTGGTCCTTCTTCTTGACTTCTGCCCAGCCCACAACCCAGATTCCAGATTCCCCAGGTAAATTTCTTTCTTGCTCTCTATTCTTATTCTAATGTATTCTGTTAGCAAAAAGTACAACTTCCTGCTTCTCATACACATTTCCCTGTTTTGGAATGTAAAAAGCAAGCTGGATATTAAAGTTAGTATTTGTATTCTATCGCATTATTGTTAATTGTCACAGTGTCAAGTCATACTCTTATGAACAATGAGGGTAAGCTCATTGCAAAGATGTAGGAAAATTATTTTCAAAGGCTAGTGTTTAAAAATCATACCTCACAACATCTGTAGAACAGACATTAAAATTTAAAGCTTAAATATAAGTTAGAAATAACGGAACCAACATCAATTATTCTTCTTGAAAAATATACACATTTTTTGTTGCTCTTAATGCTCATGCCTTAATTCCTCTAACATGTGCTTTGTTCTCTTTGTGTATGCATGTGTTCGTTTTTTCCTTTACCTGCACCCTACACCACTCCCTGCCCGGACCTTCCCTGGCCCGCTCTGCCTCCTGAAAACATCTCCGAGGCCACCGCTTAGTGGCGCACAGTGGGATGTAAATGGGAGAGAGGTCAGAGAGCAGAAGCAGGGTGTCTGTGCACTTTTCTTCTGCGTATTCTCTGCACTGGTGCTGATTTTTGCTGCCTCCCTGATGGTCCCCCTAACTCGGCCTGAAGGACACTCGTCCCCCTTAGCACGTCTGCCCTTACGGAAGCACTAGAAGCCCGTACTGCTGCTGATCACGGGTATTTCTGCATTCCTTGTGTGCTCCCCGAAGTCTGATTAAAATTATGTTGACAGAGCCCTCACCGTGATCTCTTCACTTCCCCCCTCCATAAAATCTGATTGTTTACACTTTTTGTCTCCAATGATTTTTTTAAATTACATTTTATTGATTATGCTACTACAGTTGTCCCAATTTCCCCATCTTTGCGCTCCTGACTCTCTCAGGTAATCCCCACACCTGAGTTCATGTCCATGGGTCCCTCATATATGTTTTTTTATTTCCCTATTTCCTGTACTCCAATTTACATCTCCATGACTATTCTGTAACTACCAATTTGGGCTTCTTTTTTATTCCACATTTTTTTTTTTATTGTTGTTCAAGTACAATGTTCTCCATTTTCCCTCCATCACTCCCCCTCTACCCCAGCCATCCCCACTTCCCTTGATCCAACATTATTTTTTTAACCACCCCTTACCAGGGGTGCCCAACCTTTTGGCATCTCTGGGCCACACTGGAAGAAGAAGAGTTGTTTTGGGCCACACATTAAATACACTGTGACACGTAATCACAGAAAACATCTCATAATGTTCTCAGTAAATTTACGATGCTGTGTTGGGCCGCATTCATAGCCACCCTGGGATATGTGCAGCCTGCAGGCCACAGGGTGGCTTAAACCAGCTAAAATAAGGCTTTAACCTTTCTTTTAAATGCTACGCATTTCTCAATGCCAAATAAAAATCTTGAGTTTATTCTTAATCAGAATAAATAATATTAAGTCAAATAAATCACAGTTACTAATTTTTCTTCCTTTTGATTCAAATATTTTTAAACTCACCTTCCTCTTGTTGTCTTCCCCGGTAACTTCAAATTGGATTGCTCACGGCTCTGTATCTAGCTCACTTTTTGTCTCTTTCTACACTGATTTGTCTTGGAGAACACACAGCAACTGTGGACTTTTATATTGTCTATGTTCTAATGACTTTGGAATATAACAAATCCCCTCAAAACGGTGTGGTAAAAGTAACTAATTTTTTATCCCCAAAGGCTCAGACTGGCTGACTGGACTCAGCAGAATAGTTGTCACTTGAGGTTTTTCATACATTTTCAATAGCTAGCAGCTGGACTGGCTGGTGTCCTTTGAAGGGTTCATTGGACTTTTCATTCAAAATATCTTTTTCACTTGTATGCTTGGTACATATCCTGGCATGGCTGGGACAACTGGGGGCTGTGCGGACTCCCTCTGCTCTCCAGGTGGCAACGTTGCTCTTCACCATACAACAACCACAAGTTACTCAATTCTCGTATGGCAGCTGGCTTCCACCGGAACAAGTGTTACAATAAATCCAAGTGGAAGCTACAGAGCTACTACTGTCATCTCAGTTTGAAAGTACACCTTAACTTCGTCCACACACTTTTGGTTACAAATGAGTCACAAGACCAACCCTGATACAAAGGAGAGCAGTATTCAAGAGTATAAAC
This sequence comes from Micronycteris hirsuta, assembly GCA_004026765.1. Classification (NCBI taxonomy): domain Eukaryota; kingdom Metazoa; phylum Chordata; class Mammalia; order Chiroptera; family Phyllostomidae; genus Micronycteris; species Micronycteris hirsuta. The sequence continues at coordinate 87,811 of PVJI01004783.1, read as the reverse complement.
ATAGGAAATGTGGTTCATGAGATGGGAGATGTCTTTGGGAATTTGCTATGACAAGCTTCAAATTACACCTCTTTCCCTTACTCACTGCTGAATCACATCCCCTCAAAAGTCTTAAGCTGAGGCCCTAAACCCCAGTGTATTTGAAGGTGGAGACTTACTGATAAAATTGAGTTATTTGAGTGGAGTCTTTCTGATCAGATTATAAGAAGAGATATGAAGAAAATCTGTCAGTCTGTCATGTGAACTCACAGAAAGTACAGTCTACAAGACAGAAATAACTTGTCTTCACCAAGAACTGAATGGCTGGTACCTTGATCTTGAATGTCTAGCCTCTGGAACCATGAGGAAAAAAAAAAAAATCTGCTGTTTAAGTCACCCAGCCTGTGTGATTTTGTTATAATACCCTGAGGCATCTAAGATACTCTAGCTCTGTACTCACTTATTCAGCTTAACTTACAGTGGACGTTCTCTAAAGATTTCAAGTTCAATAGGCTCCAGTGTGAACTCCCAATATTTCCTCCAAATTATTTTGTCTCCACAGCCTTCCCCATTTCAGTTGCCCGCAGCTCCTTTAACCTTCTAGTCACTTGTCTCACATCTTCCGGGAAACTTCAGTTTCCCTTCTTCTTTTCCAATATCTCATTTAATATTTCAGGAAATGTTTAATCTCTACCTTCAGAGTATATTAATTATCCAGCTATGTTTCACATTGTTCACTTCCGCTTGGTGTGAGCATTTTGCTTTTATTGCATCTAGCATGAATTACTGCAGTAGTCTTCGAAGAATTCTACTGCTATGATCCTTTACCCCTGTTTATCTGTTCTCAACACCGTGGCCAGAGGGATTCTAGGAACCCACAAATCCGCTCATGCCTCACCACTGCAGAAAGCTCTGAACTCAAAAATAAAGTGAAAGTTTTTATACTACCTGGAAGGCTCCAGGCAATTCAACCTTTCATTCCTTTTCTGACATTTTCTCTTCTATTGTCTGCCTGTGTTCACCCTGCCTCTCTGACCACTTACTTGCTGTTTCTCAAGCACACCCGATATTTGTCTTGGCTCTTCCTCCATCTGCTTGCATAACTTCTCTTAAGTCTTTCCAGTTTGTGTTTAGGCTTTTTAATGATATTCTAGATCAGCCTCTTTAAAACTACCAAGGCTCAGAGTTCTTATGTCCCACTTTACCATTTTTATAATGTGTATCAGTGACTTCTCACATACTGTATAATTTTCTTCATTGTGTTTATTGTCTGTGTCAGACCTCTGGAATGTGGGATATGTTAGATAAAGGATCTTTGACTATAATCTTAATTGCTGAACTCAAAGCACATTGAACAGTGTCTAGCACGCAGTATGCATTCAATAATACTTCTAATTTGTCAAAGTTTCCTCAAATATCCGAGGATAACCTGTGACCCTCAGGGAGAGTTCACGTGTGTGTAAGCATGTGTATGAGAGACAGAATGAGTGTATGTACATGCGTGTGTCTGAAGGAACAATGTGGATGAGTTGGAAAGCAGGTATCCGCCTTGGCACATGGCACAGAAAATGGACATTTTTCTCACGCACGAAAGATAGTGTTGCCATCTAGGGAATGCAAGGAAATTGTGTAGAAGTGAAGACTGGATTTTAATGTTATAAACAATTCATTTCTTCTCATTGCCAGCCATTAGATTGCAGAGGATAAAGATAAGACAGATGTAGAGAAAAGCTATAATACTTGATGTCTGTTAGGCAGTAAGCATTGAGCTACAATTTATGGACATCATTCTGCTAATTCCCCTGCATATTTAAGAAGGTAATTTGAACAGCAATTTGATGGAAAGTGGCTCCAATGGAAATCCCACAGCCATCTATTGGCAAACACTGCGACGATACAAACAGCCTCAACTGAATAGAAGCAAAGAGGCTGTCATTCTGCTGTGAGGCCTATGGAACAAAGTCCCCCAGACCAAAGAAAAGAATGTCATTTGAATTGCCCAAGTAAGAGAGGAACTCTGGGTATATTGTTTGTTTTATTTTATTTGAAAAAGGAACAGCATTCACTAAAGCTTCTGTGAACTGTAACTAAAACTGGGGCACAACAAGTAAAGAAATATTTGAAAACTTAAATACAAATAATAGCTTAAAATAGAATTTAAAAGGTTAACAATTGGCAATAAAATTAACTTTTTCAGACATATAACTATAAAATAACATCTGAAATCACTCATTTTTGGTAATCCAATGACATAAATATGATGTTTTTTTGTTGTTGTATTACGGATGCTCAGAAAGTAATGAGTTAATGGAAATCATAAGGCACTGCTGGTTTTAATGATAAATTTTTATAACATCATCCAAATTCTATAATTTGAAAAGTTGTTTTTATATTAGAAGGCTGTGTATTTAAGGAAAAAAATAATACATCAGATCAATGTTGAGGGTAAAATAAAAATATGACAACTATAATTCTATTATTTTGTGACCAATTTACATATATGTGAGTACATAAAAGAGGGAACTGCCAAAAAACAGAAATATCTTCTAGAAGGTGAACCCCTTGTAGTACAGGATTCCCCCACCAGGTGAGTGTTCTGGGAACCTATCTGCATCAGTGCACCTGCTGGCATAGCTGTGACCCGTCGTGTTCAGCTTCCGTGAATTTTTTGGAAGCCTCTTTCAACATGTTTGCACATTTCATGATGGGTGATTCAGGTGTGCACCTGCCCATACCTTTCTGAATGTTCAGTAATTTCTGAGAAAAAAAGCATGACCCCTGGGTCCCTTCCTCCCTGTTCACAGATCTCACCCTGAGAGACTTCTTTTTGTTTCCCCAGATGAAAAAAATCCTCAAAGGGAAAAGTTTCGCCAATGTAGAAGAGGTCAAACAAAAACAAAAGAAGCACTAAAAGGCATCAGTGTGGATGGGTTTAAAGACTGTTCTGCGCAGGGGGAAAATGTACTGACAGGTGCATTGCATCAAATGGAGAGCACCTGGAAGGTGACCAAAGTACAAACATGTAAGAATAAGCACACGATTTTATGAACAAATTCTGTGTTTTGGGGTCCTTCCTTGTATATATAGATTGAAAATTTTTTGAAGGACAATTACTTTTAATGTTAACATGATCAACTTCTATTTGCACAGGTACAGAAATCGGTAGTCTAGATTTTACCAAGATTGTCACCACTTTTTGGAAAATAGAGTGAAAGCACACGCACGTGAAACAAAACTGCTGTCAAGAGAATTTCTTAAAATATTAACCTGTTTTCTTCTGCTGCTGTGGTAAATTTTTAAGACTAAGAAATACATTATTCAGTTCCCATCTTAAAAATGTAGTCAAGCCTTTGGGTTCTGAGATATGGATCACTGCAAAAGGCAGAGTGGGAAGGGGAAATCAGAGCTACTGGCATTTCAGTAACATCCTGAGTAAGAACCACCTTCGTATCACCTGGCATAATCCAGGGGGAAAATTTAGGAGTGGGTAAAAGCAGGTTTATAGTTGTGAGTGTGCAAAACAGAGTCCGTTCTTAAATTATTTATTTAGTTACTAATTATCGTATGATTTATTTGCATTATTTGTCTTCTTATTGGTTTTATTTTGTACCATCACTTATTATTTAACTCTTAGGTAATGATGGCTGGTAGTTTTACCTACTTTCTCACCCTTGTATTTAGTCAGTTGAGGCCGTGGAGGTTTGGATCGAAGGAAAACAGTAAGGCCCTTCCGCCTGTTTGAGAGCTGGATTGCCTTGTTAGGCTGGTCTATTCTCCATGGCCAAGGGGAAATGTAGGTGCATATGGCAGTGAGGAGGCAGAGCCTCTGACTTCAAATGTTTCGCTTACATGTCAACAACACAATCTCAGTAATCAGCGTAATGGAATGGAAAAGATTGTTTCACTTCTTTAGTTTTCTTGTGCCATTCTAGAAATAGAAACTGATCTCTATATGCATGTAATCAAGTTGAAAACTACAGCTCTGAATTGAGGACTAACAAAATATATATAAATTAAAATGTTAAATAAATAGCTTGACACAAAAATATACAAACAGAAGTATTTATTGGTACTTATTTCAAGTGTGACCCTTATTCTTTATAACTTGAAATTTTATTTTTTTAAACTGGGCATATTTATCATATCTCAAATAATCATAAAGCTGTTTTCACTATGTGATTCCAACATACCTAAGAGTGTAATTCTTTGTTAAATATGAAAATAAAAATGTGTTCATCAAATATCTTTACCAGAGACATTTGGGAAGAATTGTGAAACTTAAATACACTCCTCCAAGTATAGAATATTTTTTATTTGCAATAACTGACTAGAATTCAAAGATTCATAGTATTCCAGGGTTAATAATCAGAACACATGAGTGTGTTCATATACAATGGATTTAAATAACCACATTTCCATTTTGCAAATCTCTGTTTGGAGGGTCACCAAAAACACAATTTGTCCTAAATCTCATTTGGGAAAATATGTTGCATGACATTCACAACCCCTTTTGGTGGAGAATTTTGTATTACTAATACAATGCTTAGGAACCTGTCTGATAAACTTAATGGTATAAAGAAAATTCCTGGGAATCTAGTGAGCCACACACTCAAGTAATGTCAACCAATGTCTTACTTCCTTTAAATATATTTTACCTTGTTTCCAATTGAACAGTCATTATTTAGAGTTTCTCTTTTGTACAAGACAGTTTCTCTTTACAAAAGTTTCTCTTTTGTAAGAGAGAGACAGAGAGGGACACTCATGGACATGAGCAATAGTGCGATGACTAAGGGGAAAACAGGGATGGTGCAGGTGAGGGAGGGGATGGAAGGGATAAATGATGGAAAAATACAAAAAAATGCAAAAAATACAAATAAAGTTTCTCTTGTTTAAACATCCTTATAAATAAAATATATTTTATTAGACCTCTAGAGGTCTCTTTTTGGCATCATGTTTGAAATAAAATTTTGGCATTGTTTGAAATTATCCAAAGTTTGTTTTATTTTATTTGAAATAGGAGCAGAATTCCCTAAAGCCTCAATGAACTGTGACTAGAACTGGAACACACTGTGACAAGGAAAGAAATATTTGGACACTATATACAATTTATTACATTTTCCATTGAAACAGTTAGGTTATATTACATTATTCATGTCAAGTGAGCAACTTCCTACAAATGCTTTGGGAACATTACATGAAATGATATGAACATAGAAAAATAAGAATTTTGAAAATATTTTGGGTTGTGTGCTATTACATTCTGCCTAATGTTATATTGTTTTAAAAATACTATAAATATCCATACGTCAGTTTTCTTTTAACATTAAAAAAAATTCTGATTATATAGCTTAATCGCAGAATAAAGACCCAGATTCCTAGACACCGTATCTGTAATAAATAGGGGAAATCAATTATTTTATAAAAGAAATGCATCGCAAATAGTCTGATAAGTGCGGATAATCAGGGCAGGGCTTTGACTCCTGCTGTTCTAGGAGGAAGAACGTGGCCATGTATTCTCGGTTTTTAGATGCATGTCCTATACGTGCTTATTGCCTCAAAGGGAGTCCAGCCTGCGGCCCGTGGGCTGGATGCAGCCCAGGATGCCTACGAATGTGGCCCAACACAAAATCGTTAATTTACTTAAACATTACGAGTTTTTTTGTGTGTGATTTCATGCCACCCTGTATTTATTGTGTGGCCCAGGATAACTCTTCTTCCAGTGTGGGCCCGAGACGCTAAAAGGTTGGACACCTCTGGCCTAAAAGGTAGCAGTTTCCAACAAGAGTAAGTAACTGGCTAATCACTTAGCAAACACACAATGCAATATGCAGGTGATGTGTTATAGAACTGTACCCCTGACTCGTATGTAATGTTACAAATCGGTGTTTCCCCAATAAATGTTTTAAAAATAAAAATAAAAGCAAGAAAACAAAACTCTCTCTCAGATTCATAAGAGGTGGTCTTTATAACCCCTACATTAGACATTACAGGTTAGGAAAACACCCTGATAGTTGAATTCTCCTAAAACCATTTTTTTTTAAGATTTTATTTATTTATTTTCAGAGAGAGGAGAAGGGAGGGAGAAAGAACAATGTATGGTTGCCTCTCACATGGCCCTCACTGGGGACCTGGCCTGCAACCCAGGCATGTGCCCCAACTGGGAATCGAACCGGGACCCTCTGGTTCCCAGCCCGCGCTCAATCCACTGAGCTACATCAGCCGGGCTCCTAAAACCTTTTAATAAATTTCCCAAAGTTTGTAATTATTTCTTTCTTTATAACTGCAATCTTTACGTAAATATTAGCTTTAAGATGCCTAAAGAGAAGAGGAATAATGGCTTACATTGATTTGTGTGAAAGAAAATAGAACTGTCATTTTGAAAGTGACAAAATATTTTTCTGTTAATTTATACTCTTTGCTATTCAAACATGAATAGATTTTGTTATTCTGAATTTCTTTATATAGTCTTAATTTATTCATCTGATGAAATAACTTCTGTTTTTCTTTTCAGGGTGAGAATAATCAGAAAAATTGTATAGTTTAGCTGGGATCCTCTTTTTCTCTTAAGAACCTGGAAGCAAGCTCTTGTCTGAGAATGGATTAGAAGAAAACCCTCAACATATGTTTCCCCAGACTGTTTTAGTTTTAGCTTACTTTTACCGTTAACTTCCCTTTCAGTCAGGCTCCATCACTCACCACTGTCGGGGGATCAGTTCCCAGTTGTAGGCCTCCACTGTAATAAAGGGGTCCGAGGAGGAAGGCTACTTAAACTCTCTTAGGCTCCCAGCCAGATGTGTCTCTTGTTCTTACTGTTTTATAAAAGGGGGATTTGTTAGAAAGGACAATTCTCTTTCTGAAAAGTTTGACAGTAACTGAAAAGTAGTTTCCCATTTGTATCCAAAGAAAACAACAGTTTATATTGTATCTAAACAAATGAGAGGTAGAAAAATTGCACAGTACTGATTATATCTCTTTTTATTATTTTAAAATTGTTATTCTATTAGTGTTGTCCCAATTTTTCCTTCTTTGCCCTTTTCTTCCCATCCTCCCCTCCCGGGTGTCCCAGCAAATTCCCACATATATCACTTTTTTTTTTTTTTTACTTTAATTTTCTTTATCAGGGCTGAATTTCATTAAAACTCAAGAAAAACAGAGTTATAAAGTCATTACATCATTACATTCACTTAGTACAGAAAACCATTTTTGTTTTATTTCTAAAATCAATGTACATATGTAAAATTAAAAGTGCTTGAATATGAAATTGAATCAGTTTTAAAGTATGAGTACACAATCCCTTGGAATTTACCACAACATAGTGAACAGGGGAATTTTTTTATCATTTAATGTGTATTCTTTCATAAAACTCAATGATGTATGTGCCACTGAGTTTAAAAAGTTTATGATAGGGAACAAAAGGTAAATATCTTTTCACAGTGTTCACAGAAATTGCATTATAAAAGTGTAGCTATAAGAAGATATAAATGCCGTAAAGAAAGTCAAAGGTACATTTTATAAATAGAATCCGCAGCATCATACATTTATGGGACACTGGGAGTCTCCTGAATTTTAGTTCTCAGAGACAATAATCATTTCAGTTTTTTAATTTAGTATTATTTAATAAAGCAGTTTTGTTGTGTTTTTAAAATGTGCTTGCACTTACCTACTTGTCATACTAACTCATTAATTTCAGTGATACAGAGTTTCTGTCTACAGAAGAAAACCATGATCAAAAATGTTTTCATGGGCGTGACATAAAACTCGTAACATATATATCATCAAGATTGTTCTCTCAATTATTTTCTACATTTAAGATTTAAAATGTTAAAAATGATTCTGTGTTGAAATTTTTTAAATGTATTAACATTTAATAGTTTGCAATTTACACAGCTGTATGAAAACATATATCCATTCCTCTGTGTTAGTACAACTACATACAGTTGTTTGTCCCTACTATTAACTAACTACTATCTAATGGGACGATAAAAGTCAGACTAATCCTGGGATGTCCAAAAGCTTACGACAGGCGGACTGGCTCTGGGGACACACAGGTCATGGGCAGTGAGAGGAGCGCAGTGACAGAAGGGTGAACTTCGGTCATGTGTGCTGTGTGAGTGAAGCAGTGACCCAGACTGGGAAAAAACTAAGTCACTGTGCTTCAAATTTGCGTTCTACATTGAAAATTTCACTCAAAACTTAGGAGAAAATTTAGACTAAGGTTATATTTTGCCTTGCAAACCACAAACATTTTGGATAATAACTGTGAAATGTTTGCTGATATGGGTGTAAGGTCAATAAAAGATATGAACCATTATCTCCAGTAAAAAAAGCTTGATATTTTCTACTTTGTATGTAAAATAAAAGCATTCATGCTAGTAAATAGTCTGTGACTATTAGCTCTGACTGTATTTTCCTAGGTGTACTTATTATTTTTATGTTCTAAGTACTTTTCTCATTCCAATATTTTATTTTAATTCTTTTTGGCCCAAGCTACTTAATGATTTTCCACATAATATATTTTACTGTTGTTGAGAATATGAGTCTAATAAACTTGAATTTAATTGAACTTTGGTCACAAAATACAAAATAGATAAAAAATCTCAGTTCTAGCTTGATAGTATTTTATAAGTATTGTGTTGCAATGCACCATTATAAATGTTTTTATGGGTCCATTAAAATGATATGCTTGCCCCTTCAAGTTCTAATATCACAGACAATGGTCACTGAGTTTCTATATTCATAGTAGTTCCACCTTTAGTTAGCTGTATTCATATTGAACAAATTATATTAACTTTCTAATATATTCAGTGGAGATAATTTTGGTACTACCTCATAGTAACATTCTGAAGATAAAACTAATTGTATTTATTTTCAATGAAGCATGTGTCAAAATGTAAAAATGCCCGATATTGTATTTCTTGAGGAAACATTGCTTGAGGAGAGGCAAAATGGTACAGTCACTTCAGAAGACTGGCAGTTTCTTACAATCTAAATATAATCATAGCATATAATCCACCAGTCATCCTTCTAGGTGTTTAAACAGCTAGCCTGAAAAAAGTATGTCTACGTGAAAACCGGCACATAAATTTTTATAGTAACTTTATTCAAAATTGTCACAAACTGGAAACAATCAATGCGTCATTCAACAGGTAAATGATAAGCAACCTGTGATGAAACCAAACAACATGGTATAATTCAGTCAAAAAAAGAAATGAGCTATCAAACCAACTTACACGCATGTTGCTAGGTGAACAAAGCCCATATAAAAAGGCTTCATACTATATGATGCAAGTAATATAACACTCTGGTACAGGCAAAACTGTAGATGCACTAAAATGTTCAGTAGTTGCCAAGATTTTGGAGAAGGACAACTAAATCGGTAGAGAATAGGGAATTTTTAAGACAATGAAACTATATGTATGGTTCTGTAATTATTGATATATAATACTATGTTTGTCAATGTCCATCTACATTACAAGAAGTTAACCTTAATGTAGTCAAAAATAATCACTTATAAAGTTCAGGGATTCTTAGTAAAATATGCAGAATATGATAAGACAATCTTTATTACAAATGTACAAAACAACATTATTGAGTGGTACGTGTTGAAATCTTAAATTGTAAAGTATTTAACTCATCTACACATTTGACATTTAGATATAATACAAAGCAATTTAAATTACTAAGGAGATTTTTTAAAACATGGAACTTGAATCCCATATCGGAAATATGTACAAATTTTCAAGACTAGTGGAGACGCACTCAAAGACCAAGGTGGAAGGTTTTGCTCAAATTCAAAATGGTCTGCAATCATGGCAAATAGAAATTATTTTGACCTTACTTAAAATATAAACACAACATATCAAATATGTCGAAGCAACCTGAACAATACTTAAAGGGAAATTTGTAGCATTACATACTCATTCTACTAAAGAAAGAGGATTAAAATAGTCAGCTTGGTTTATATCTTAGGGAACAAGGAATAAGAGACTGAATAACCTGCATTAGTGAATTAATGAAATAGAAAATCTGCCCTGGCTGGTGTGGCTCAGTGAATTGAGCACAGAGTCTGTGAACCAAAGTGTTGTTGGTTTGATTCCCAGTCAGGCCACATGCCTGGGTTGTGGGCCAGGTCCCCAGTAAGGAGCATATGAGAGGCAACCACACATTGATATTTCTCTCCCTCTCTTTCTCCTTCCCTTCCCCTCTCTCTAAAAATACATAAAACATCTTAAAAAAGAATAAAATCTTAATAAATAAAACCAATAAAATAAACATATTAAAATTTAAATGAATCGATAAAAATAATAAACTTCTTGTCAAACTAGAGAGAAAAAAGAAAAAAGACACAATTTGCCAGTATCAGAAATGATAGTTATATCACTATTAATTCTATAGATATTTGAATAATGGATAGTAAGAAAATATCATGAATAATTTATGTCAGTAAATTCAATAATTCAGAATAAACAGGCAAAGTCATTGAAAGAATAAAATAAACAAATTACAAAACAGATATCCTGAATAACACCTTATCTGCTTCTTTAAAAGGTTTTGTGATCATACCATGTCAAATCTTCCCCACAATAGGGAAATTGTCCTTGTCAGAATAAACTTACTAATTTGCTACAGTTTGGAGGCAATTTTAACAGATTTTATGTGACCAAGTAATAACTCAATGCTTATCATCAAGCTGACACCAGTATTCATGAAATTAAAGAAAATAAAATAGAACTAGTAAACTAGGCCCACATTTCTATTTAGGTCATAGATAACCTGCCAAATTTCTTGTCAGACTGTCATTGGAAGAGAATTCAGCTCTAGTCAAGATGTTCTAAAGTGCTGATAGTAACAGAAGTGTGAAGTGTTCTGACTCTAAAAATAAATAGACTTGGTAGCGTTTTTTTTTCTCCTAGTAGGGGGTAGAGTCTGAAAATATGGATAAATGGAACAGAGGTGTAGGTTTGTTTATTCTCAGAGTGTAAGGATATGAGCCATAAAGATGAGTGACCATTCTAGGTGTGGAAAAGCATAGAAAGACACACACCGAGTACTCATTATTCTTTCCAAGCCACAGGGAGACTCTAATGCTGCCCCTTTAGCAAGAAAAAAATGCAGCTTCACATTCTGTATCCACATAAGATCTACTGGAGACTAGTCCTGATTTGACCAGTCATGTGAGAAATATGCTCTATGTAAAAGGGGTCAAGGTTGACTACAAGAAACTCGCATAACATCAAAGTAATAAAAAGAATTAAGAGATAGTGACCCAACTTAAACTTGATAATTATAGAAATTTTTAAAAATAAGAGAAGAAAGTAGACAGTGACTCAAAGATGACCAAAAAAGGATTTCCATTTGAATATTTAAGTACCTTGTAATATCCTGATAGAAGAGATTTTTGGAGAAAATTTGCAAAGAGACACCGATATTTATCTCTGGCAAAAGTTAAACTAAAATATATATATATATTTTAAAAAATTTCATCTAACTAGCACCGCCTTAATATGAATATAATTCCTTTGTAAGGCACCTCATTATACTGAGATACAAGAATGAATTTGGTAGGGGCCTTTTTAAGCCAGTGATAAATTGAATAGAAGTCAAAGAAATTGAGTTATGAATTGAATATGGACTAGAATCCAGAGAGAATAGAAAACCAAGCAGAGGGAGGACAGATGGATGATATATTGTGTAACTCCACACATTTTCAGTAAATTTTCTCATTAATGATGTTTACATTTATTAAACTTTATTACTTTTTCATTTCTCTTTTTAATCTTATTTATGATTGGTAAAAGAAATGAGATAAAGAGTATTTATATAGATATCAAATTACAAAGAATAACTCAGCTGTGTTTTATAGAAAATACAGAATAGTATTTTCCTCACAAGTTATCTTTGGCATTGATAGATAGCCAATAAAACTCATGAACAACAAAAATTTCAATTAATAATGTTCAAACTTTAGCATATCCCTAGGAGTTGATTTTTTTTGTTTTTAAATTCAGTTATATGGCATGTAATGTTTTTGAATTATGCATTAACAATTTTAAGAGAAAATACTAAAATACATAGTTTTTCAAAGTCTTCTTGTTCATATAGAAACCTTACTGTTATTCCACAAGATAACTCTGTTGTCATTTAATGCATAGTGGGATAAACTATTTTAAGAAATGTATATCATTCTGTATTTATGTATTTACATACATAATTATACTTAAAAAGTTAATGAAATGAAGATATATAAAGATTTGTTATACCAAAAACAAATGCTACATCTTAACATACAATTTTTATACTACACAGTAACATCTAAAGTTATTTTTTTTTAAATTATGACTACAGGGTTAATTAGAATGTGAAATGTAAAGAGAGCAAAAACAATGAACATGAGTCATGTAGAACTGTTCATATATTGGAGTTCCATGTAATTTAAAATACTTTTAAAGTAAGAATGGCCTTGCAGATATCCTACTTATTCAAATAGTTCTGGGTCGTGAAAGCTATCCTTTTACAAAATTCAGAACAAGCTGCAGATGTAACATCCCAGGACAGGAATCCTTCAGTTGCCTTAGGGATGCCACTGAAGACTGACATCAAACATAATTGGGTCCTTTCATCTTTAACTTAAGAAAGTGGTCATATTTTCTCTGTATGTGCCTTGAGAGAAGTTGACCCATCTTTATGTACCTTTATTAGGACAGTTACTTTGTACAAAATCCTAGCTGCCAACTTTGTGACTAAACATCTAGAGACAAAAATGCAAGTGGTATTTAAATGAATTGAATACTATCACCATTCTTTTTATGTTAGAAATTTTTGTTTTTCAAATCAACTACTAAAATTATTTTTATACTGATTTTAATCCCTAAATCATTGTATATAGCTTAATTTTGGAAATAAAGATTTATCTTTAATCTGATTTAGAATGGTTAAGACTTGAGTCTTAAATTTTAAAAGTAAAAATGTCAAGAATTTTAAACCAATGTTAATGTTTCTTTGATTTAAACTACCTATCCAAAGCAAGTGCAATATATATGTTTAATAATGTTTAGTTGCAAGATATTATATTTTCCAATATTATCATTGTGATAAAATATATAAACTTTGTCAAAATTAATGATTTAAATAACACAGAATGTATCTAGAGTGACATGGATGACTTGTAAACATTATTTAGAATATGTTTATAAGGCTTCTGGTTCCTGTTAAAACCAAAAACAAATGGAGAACAGTCTTGAAAATTACCTGAGCAGACAAAACCCATTTAGTCTACAAACAAAGCTTAGCTTATTTTGCAAGACTAACTTGACCTGGATTATTTCTTAGTTATGCTGTAGAAGTCAGAAGAAAATGGTCAAAGGGCCTGAACAGACGCTTCTCCAAGGAGGACACACATAGGGCTCACAGACATATGAAATGATGCTCAGCATCACTAGCCATCACAGAGATGAGAATTAAAACCACAATGAGTTGCCACTTCACACTGGTCAGGATGGCCATCATAAACAAATCAACAAACAACAAGTGCTGGTGGTGTTGTGGAGAAGAGGGAACCCTAGTACACTGTTGGTGGGAATGCAGACTGGTGAAGACACTGTGGAAAACAGTATGGAATTTCCTCAGAAAACTAAAAATGGAACTGCCTTTTGACCTGGCAATTCCCACTGCTGGGACTATACCTTCAGAATCCTGAAACACCAATTCAAAGAACCTATGCACCCCAATGTTCATAGCAGCATGATTTACAATAGTTAAGTGCTGGAAGCAGTCTAAGTGCCCATCAGTTAAATGAGTGAATCAAAAAACTATGGTATATTTATATGATGGAATACTATGCAGCAGAAAGAAAGAAGGAGTTCCTACCCTTTGTGAAAGCATGGATGGATGGAGAGCATTATGCAAAGTAAAATAAGCCAGGTGGTGAAAGACAAATACCACGTGATCTCACCTATAAGTGGAAACTAATCAACAAAACAAACAGGCAGACAAAACATAACCAGAGACATGGAAATTAATAACAAACTGACAGTAATCAGAGGGGAGGTGGGAAGGGATAATGGGAGAAAAGGGGAAGGGTTGTCAAAAAATATGTATAAAGGACCTGTGAACAAAGCCAAAGTGGGTCGGATCAAGGGTGGGAGGTGGGTGTGGTGGGGGAAAAGTGGAGACAATTGTACTTGAACAACAATTTTAAAAAAATTTTACTCTGGGTTCCAAAATTGACATCAGTAACAACTGACTAATTCTCTGTCATTTAAAAAAGTATCTGATATTACCTCCACTCATTTTGAGGAATAAACAATCACAGCCTTCCCACTATATAAGCTGCTTTATAAAATTATGCCTCTGATACTTATTCCATGTTTTGGTTTGAGTGTTTCAAGTTCATGAACTGTCTTTTTTAACATGTGCACAATAAACTTTTACTAATTACTATTTCTATGATTCGTTCATTGTGCTTCTATTACTTCTGAACTTTTGACAGTTCACGGAATCAGAGTGAGGTCCAAGGAAGATCCCCAACAACTCCAAGGCAGGTGAGCAACCAGGTGCATGTACCCTCAGGGCCCACTGAGTTTGCTTTTTTCTTACCAACCCTGGAGTTGGGAGTTAAATCTCTCTTGGATCTGAGGTCTGTTTTTCTTGTGTTTAGATCTCTACAACTTTATTGTTCATGCTTATATTTTATTTGTTGAAGCTTCCATAAAATCATCCTATCGTGTTCAAAAGAAAGGAAAACATATGAGTGCCTGTGTTTTAGAAAACAAGGTCCCTCATAGTTAAATGGCCTTAGGGAATCTCAGGGAAAAATGGAGTCCACTTGATCTGAAATTCTTTCTTATCTTCCTTTAAATGACTCCTACTTCTTATGGAAGCAAGGCATACCAAAAGGCAAAAACAAAACAAAAAATTGATGAGCTAGAGTAAGCATCAGAACTAGACATGCTGGTAAAGATATGCGAATTATCAGACTAGGAATTTAAAAGTAGAATTAATATGCTAAGGGCTCTAATGGAAGTAGTAGATAGCATGCAAAAAAATGGGCAATGTAAGCAATGAGATGTCATTCAAATAACCAAAAAGAAATGTAAGAGATTAAAAATGGGAATGAAAAATATTTTAATGGTCTTCTTAATAGACCTGATACAGCTGAAGAAAAAAAAAAAATCTCTCAGTTAAAGAATATATCAATAAATCCTCAAGTGAAAAAGTAGAAAGCAAATGCTGAAAAAAACACAAAACAGAACAGAATATCCAAAGACTATGGAAAAAATAAAAAAGGTGTAACATGAATAATGGAACAGCAGACAAAGAGAGGAAAAACAAAAAAAAAAGTTTGAAATAATAATGACTGAGAATTTCCCCAAAGTAATGTCAGACACTAAACCAGAGATAGAGTTATCTCAGAGAATACCAAACAGAAAAAAATATTCCATAACAAAAATATATTATATCTTTTTTAAGAGAGAAAAGCAAAATAAAAGCAAACATACTAAGGAAGCCGGAGGAGAAAACATGTTACCGGTAGAAGAACAGATACAGACTTACATCCAAATCTGTTCAGAAATCTTGCAAGAAGAAAGTTGAATGAAAGTTGAATATATTTAAATGTTGCGAGAAAAATGAAAATAGTCTAGGAATTGGTACCAAGTAAAATTATCCTTCAAAAATATGAATAAAAACCAAACACATTATTAATTAAACAAAAATTGAGGACATTTGTTATCTATAACCTGTCTTGCAAAAAGAGTTTTAACTTTATGTTTTAGAGATAAGGAATACACTGTGGTCAAAAAGTGAAATCTGCATAAACAAAAGTCAAAGGATAAATAAATAAAAATAAATCAATTTCATTATTGATTTAACAGATAATAGTTTGTTCAAAATAATTCCAATAATGCACTAATAATATAAACGTATTTGCACATTATATATAATGCTGTGTATGTGTATTGATGAATAACAGAAATGGCATGACATTGGAAGAAAGAATTAGCTATTATTTTAGTATGGAACTCATACTGTCTGAAGTTGGTATAGTCTCATTTGAAAATGGAGTTGGATTAGTTTGATGTACATTGTGAACTCGAGGGCAACTCCTATAGAAAAAGAAAAAGAAAAAAATAAAGGTATATTCTATATTCTAAGAAAGGAGAGATGATGTAATCGTATAAAATGCTCCATTAAAACCACAGTGGCAGAAAAACAGTAGAAGACAAAAATAGTAGGGCAGAAGAAAAACAAAAGTAAAAAACAGTAATGAATATGGTAGATATTAATCCAATTATAGCAATTATCACTTTGAATGCCAATGGTCTAAATGCCCTGATTCAAAGATAGATAGTCAGAGTGGGTCAAAAACAAGCCCTCACTAGATGCTGTCCACAGGAAACAAAATTTAAAGATAATGACACATATAGATTAAAAGAAAATGCATTCCATGTTAAAACTATTCCATGTTGACAACAATCAAAAGGAAGCAAGAGTAGCTATATTAATTTCAGACATAGCTGACTTTAAAGCAATGAAAGCTTTCAGGAATAAAGAGGGTGCTATAGGGCACAGAAATATAGGGGCCGAGTTTCCAGAAGATAAAGCAATTGTTGCCTTGTACACTCCTAGAAACAGATCATCATCATCATGAGTCCAGAAGACCATGGCTTTATGTTCTGACTTTGACCAGCCATTGGACTGAGGCTCCCTTTCCTGTAAGATGTAACTAAAAGTCCCTCCTGGGGAACAACTCAGCCTTGAACTGTCAGCAAGCAACTTTCCCAACACTTGGCTCATTGAAAGGATCAGTCCTGAAGGAGGGATTTTGCTGGTATATGGTGGCTACCTGTATAGGCACTTTTCAAGAGGTAGTAGAAAGAATTCCTAAAGTAATATTTTTCCTATCAGTATGCATCAGTAATTTTAATGAGAAATTGAATTGTAGACAAAGATTAAGAATTTGTTATGAAAATTAGATTTCCTGATGTGACCTTATTCTAGCCAGGTGTCCAGTCGGACAGAAAATAATAACAGGGGATCTATTTTCTGCTATTCTCTGCAGAAATAAGTTGTCACTTCTACAACACTTCAAGTGTGTATGCAAGTTCAGCATTACTCTCAGCGGGAGATAAGTTAAGCACCTTAGAGTGTGTGCAATGCTATGATGGCTGTCCCAGTGCTAATATTCTGCGCACAGCTAGTGGAACTCTGCAAAAAACGCTGGACTTGTCCTCTCTTTTGAAAACGCCAGTGGCTCAAAGCCTGCCATGAACCTTAATTTGTCTCACTTTTAATAATACCGTTAATAATTGTATATGTCTTCATAAATGTGGACTTCATGAGATCAGGGGATATGCTTTGCAGAACACAGGATTGGGTTTTCAATTTTTCCAAAATTTGCAAACATTTGCAGTTATAATATTAAATTATTTTTTATTTGTTAAGGGATTTCGTTGTTTACAGAAAATCAAATCCCCTACTTTCATACACAAATTAAATTAGAAGTTGCAATTTTTCTTTGTGTTTTTGCCAATTCAGAGTAAAACTACTTTCTTCCTTTTACTGCATGTGTATTCCAGCCACTTTGCTGAATCACAGACCACTGAGATTCAAAGGAAGGACAAGGCCACACAACTCAGCGAAAGAAATGTCAATGAGTGACTTTAACCTTAATGCACTTACAATTTAAATGGAATGGAATTAACAATTTGCATGAATTCTTATGAATAATTTTTGCCTGTTAAAGCTGGCTTAGTGTTTAAATACAAGCTGATCTTAAGATTGATTTCAAATGTGCTATCATTTAGGACAATATCGTTACAAGTGCACATTGTGAAATATTACAACTTTTTAATACATTTCCAGAGAAGGCAAAAATTGTTGTTTTATTGTGTTCTTCCATTTATTGTTCATTTATTAAAACAATATTTCATGAGTAACTACTGTGTAATAGGAGTTTTGCCCGGCAGTAAAATATATTGTTGTCTGGAAGCCCGCAATAGAGAAAGTATTGAGTAAATAGACATTTGCGATACTATGTGATATGCATTATAACATAAATACAATATTTTAAGTACACAGGAGTGATTTCTTACCTGGTTTTGTCTTGGAAAAGCTGAATTAACAGTCTCCCAATTCAAGGCTATCGGAGGTACTAGAATATAAATAGAAAGGAAATTTTACAGTACATTTTATTGAGAACTGATTGAGCAGGATAAGAATACAGTGGTACCTGGGTAAACACACAGATCACTCTGAGATTGGAGAAATAAAAGATAGGAAAGCATAAAAATGACAGTTTGCAGCAATATTAAAAGAGCCACATTATATCAATAAGAATCATAAAGGAGTAGTTTCATCAAAGCTGTCTTGTGCAAATATCCCTTGTGTTTCATCTTGAAGAACCCATAGATTAGAGACATGAATTGAGTTTAAAAAAATGAAAGAGAGAAGTGTTTAGGAGACAATTTCTTGTAATTCTGGTATAAAAAGATAATCACCTAGATTAAGATGCTTCTTGGGAGATACAGATTTGAACATCTTTGAGAGATTGTAAGGTTGTTGGTTTGGCAGGTTCAGCATTGGCTAGAATTTGAGGATTTTGTTTGTTTGTTTCATTTATTGTTATACTTCAGGTAGAATAGTTCATGATATTAAATTGATTTTGTAATTTTGACATCGAGGTTCTGATAGACTGTCTAGTAAGTTGTTGTATAATATGTTTAGAATATAAGAAAAATGGTTGGAAGATACAGGGGAGCTAAAGACACGCTGTTCATCAGTAAGCAGATGATGAGCAGGTGAACAGAAGTGGATAAGAATGAGTACAAAACAAAGTCAGAAAAGGAAGGAAAGAATAGAGGCTGAGGCCGCGAAGACTGAGGCTATGTTCAAATAGGCGTTAATGTCTAGAGGTAGGATGAAAGAATAATATACAGTACCAATAAAGAAAACATCTCAAATTTTAATTTATGTTTGAATAGGAAATATTTTAGAGCATTTAAGTATTAATGGAAAAATTAATAGAATAAGCAATAGGACAATTAAATATAGGGAGGAAATGAACTAATGGTTAACTCTCGTACAGCAGAAGAAACATTTTCTATTGGATAAGTCAAATCTGTAATTGGGAAGGGAAAGTACTACTATATTAATATCTAGTAGGAAACATAATTATTAAAATGTTTTTAAAAACCTTACCTATAGGAATATTCTATGTGTATCTTAAGAATGTAATACGGACCATAAATAAAGATAAAGACTTTTTTCTCCAGTGATTCAACAAAGCAATCTCAGATTTTATATAATTTGACAAAAGATGTATATTATATACAACTGCACACAAACTCATACTTTTTCTTTGTTTTGGTTGTGTTTACATCATTAAAATCAAACGATAATTTTACACAATTTAGAAGAGGTTATGAATATATTGGATTAGCATCCATTGTCTTATTTAAATCAGCTACAGCATGGATAACATATAATCTAGTCACCTATTTTCTTATTGCTGAGGTTATTATAAATAAAAGGAACTTGCCCTGGCTTGTGTAGCTCAGTGGATTAAGCACGGGCTGTGAACCAAAGGGTCACTAGTTCGATTCCCAGTCGGGATATATGCCTGTGTTGCAGGCCAGGTCCCCAGTGGAGGCCACGTGAAAGGCAACCACACATTGATGTTTCTCTCCCTCTCTTTCTCCCTCCCTTCCCTTCTCTCTAAAAATAAATAAATAAAACCTTTAAAAATAAAAAATAAAAGTAACTTGATAATTATTTCATATATACTTTTGCACATGTGTCTGGGCATTTCTATAGAATGCATTTCTGATAAACAGAATCACAAACTCAGATAGTGAGAAAATCATGCACAATTTAATATAACTAACAACATCCAAATAGTCTGTCCAGAGATGAGAATACCCCCACAAAAACAAAGTTATTAAAAATGAGGAGCTCATTCATTCTTTTTCTCCATTTTTACAAGAATAGAATTATTAGGACAAGGGAGCTATGTAGGCTTTAGATTTAAAACAGAAAGAGAGAGAGGCAGAGAGAGAGGATGCTCAGGTATACTTCTTGAACTTTTTCTGAATTAAATCAAGGTACAGGAACTTGACCAGCCTGTCATGCCATGAAATTATAAAACAATGACACAGACACAAAGAGAAAATACTGGTGGTTCAGATGTCATCACTCTCACATAAAGGTAAGACATAAATCACAACTCAATTCAGGACATCAAATGTTTCTCTGCCTAGGACAGAGGCACACCTTGTCCTACAGTGTTGAACTAAATTATTTTCTACTCATCTCACAGCTAACAGGGCTTAAAATTGAGTTAATTTCCAGTGAAGCCAGGTGAAGTCATTCCATATTCATGACTCAGTGTCTACAGACAGAAATAGAATTCTTTATATAAGGATTTTGAAGAGCATAATGGAGAACCAGGCGAATGATTGGTGAAAAGTGATCCACCGGACTGGAAATGACTTTAGTAAATAATGTATAATCAAAATTTGTTTCTCCTATGACTATTTCTATAGAGAATCATATCGGCTTAAATTATAACCTGTGCTTAAAGATTCATTGAGAAAGATGAGAAAAAAGTAATTAACCCATGCCAGCCAATTTATTTTAATTACTTTCATCCTTTCCAAATTATAAATAAGTGCTTCAGAGATGCTTCTTTCATTTTAAATTGAAAGCATTGATCATACAGTCTTATAAGGCACCCACATTAACAGCTGACTGGCTTTTTTTTTTTATTTTCCCTATTTTGTTCCTAGGTGCCTAAAGGATGAGACTTATATCAGAAAAAAACAATGGGAATGCATTTATTGAGAGTTATCATATATGCATATGCATATATAATATGGAACATGAACAGGAAGGAAGACATTCTCCAGTGATTTAAAAAGATGACGTTAGACTCTATATAATTTGAAAAACTCTTATTTATACACACAGACTTATACTTTATAAATGTATTTTCCAAAGTAATTAAGTTTATATTTATACAATATCTTAAAGGTCAATAACATCAGCTCCAATATTTCTTCAATTATCAGTATTTATCTAATAGAAAGCTACAAAATTTAAGTCCTGTATTCTTGCTACATTTAAATGAGTCTTCTGGACTGACTTCATTTTTTTTTTTTACCAATTAAAATTGTGTGTTTCTGAAAAAATGAATACAAAATTTCCTCTAAAAGTATATATATTTATATTT
This sequence comes from Micronycteris hirsuta, assembly GCA_004026765.1. NCBI lineage: Eukaryota > Metazoa > Chordata > Mammalia > Chiroptera > Phyllostomidae > Micronycteris > Micronycteris hirsuta. Next base: position 66,606 of record PVJI01004783.1, on the reverse strand, counting down.
TTCATTAAGTCTATTAAGCCTTTATTTAGAATTTGGAAACTATAAATTAAGATTAAAATAATTAATATTTCCAATATATATACAACACTATTATGAAAATATCAGTTTGATGCTTTTTTTAGTTAATATGGCTGAAGGTTCATGGGCTTTTATGGACATATAATTAACTAAGTAAAATTTTAGTCATGTTGAACAGATAATTTATATACAATTATTTTCATTGACATTATATTCATTATTTGTTTTATGCCTTCAAATTTTGACTTAAAAAAGTTATCTTAATGAGTGGATAGTATTTTAATGTATATATACAACATAGAATATGGCATGAGTAGATTCTATATATTTAGGTTGCACAGAAAAAAGCTATGACAATTTAGAAACTATAGAAACAAAATAGTAAAGTTTCAGAGGAGAGAAATAACCCTTGTTTTGGAGAATTACACCTCTGCCATTTATTTAGTGACTACTTGATTTCAGATACTTCTTTATCTTCCCATGAACAATTATATTGTTCATTGTTAATCATCTGTATGTCTATCCTTCTAGAAAAGTATGTGAGCCCTTAATGGTAGGACCTATTTTAACATTTTTGTTTCCCAATTCAAAGCACAGTGTTAGTAGCATAATTGTGATTCATTCAATGACTTTTTACTCCGGCTTTATCGAGATATAGATACTGTATAACTTTAATGTGTACAGCTTGTTCATTTGATACTCTTATACATTGCACTATGACTGTCACTGTAGCATTAACTAACACCCTCGCCATCTCACATACATACCATTTTCCTTGGTATTGTGAGAACACTTAAGATCTGCTCTCTTAGCTGCTTTCAAGTATTCAATACAGTATTCCTAACTATAGTCATCATACTGTGCATTAGATCCACAAACCTTATTCATCCTATAACTGAAGGGCTTTTAAATGAATTAACTGAAAAACCTATAAACCAGTCACTAATTAGAATAAGACTTGCACATCCTTGACCCAACCTACAGTGCAGTCCAGTATTCAGTTTACATTGTATCAGTACAAAAACATGAACATATTTCCTATGTTGATATTAAGATATACAAATTTATAGTAGGGTATAGGTGAAACCCAGGCAAAGCCATGTTCTGTGCCTTTTTCTGATGAGAAAGACAGTACAATAAACTGTCTCATGGGTCTTCCACTGTGCTTTGTAACCTTTTACAATGCATCTTTATGAAATATTGTCTTATCATTTCTTATATGCGCAGCCTGTGTTGCAAAGGGGGCTGATTGTTATGCTAAAATTCCTTGTCTCAAGAATCTTACTAACTGTAGTAAAATAACTAAATGAATGACTGTAAGATATAAAGAGTGTCCTGCCATAAAAATATCAGATAATATTTTGGAAAATAAAATGACTATGCCTGACTTTATTTGCATATAGGAAATAAAGAAGTGCGACTGCCTCCCGTAAGTACATTCATCAGTTTTAGAGCTCCTTTTAGTCACAAAAGAGCCTAAGATTCTGCACTTCACAATTTAAAGAAATCCTTTGGAACTTCCCAGGTAGAGGGAAGGCCTTATGCACACAAATGCACACATTTGGGAGGGGGGGTGGAGGGGAGGAAGAGTAAGGGAGAGCAAAGGGGAAATATTGGAACAACTGTAATAGAACAGCAATAAAAGAAGAAAAGAAAATGTAAAAAAAAACTTTTTTCTTTAGAAAAAGAGTATTTGAAAAGGGACACAGAAAGTTTACATTTCAAAATAGACTCAAACATTGTGGAAGTTCTTTCCACATGCGCGTAAACACGCAGTCCTGAGAATTTACGTGTTTTGAGCACAGCTCCGCGTGATTCCCGTGTGGGAAAGTGTGGATCATGTCTGTGGAATAGGAATTCTCTAATATAAATTTGGCAAAAATGTATCTTAAGAGATTCTGGCTTGCTGAGCCCTGTTTAATATATCACCCTGCTCCTGTCTGCCACCAGACCTGAATTTATATCCTAATGCTCTGCTAATGAGTAAACCTATCCCTGCTCCGCTTAATCCCATGAATAATCAATCCAATGTAAATGTGTCCCAAAACTTTAATAAAAACCCCAGCTAAGCTACCCACGGGGCCTTTTCCCAAGATGGAGGAATTGGTCCCGTGGCTCCGGACTCTCCTTTCCCCCCCGTGTCTTGGTATGAGATTCTTTCACGCATCGAGTTGCGGTCACCCGCGGGTTTCGGCTGGCACAAAATCCCCATGACAAAACATATAACTGAGAAAGGTGAAGTCACTAATTAGAAAAATGAAACAAAGGATGGTAATGAGGTTATGAGAAGATTGAGAGTAAATATTAAAACCCCTTTCTCTGCATGTTTATTTCTCTGTCTGTCTCACTGTCTCTCTGTCTTTCTTTCTCCATCTCTTCTGATATCTTCATCAATATAATGGCATGGAAATTAATTATGACTGCGGCCAGAAGTTAATTTAACTGTGAAATGAATTAATTACTTTTATTATTTACTTTTAAGTTTTGATTCTTGCCATTATATGTGAATATATCTAAACAGCATCTGCTAAGTACAAGTCATTAGTTATCTCCACAACTCCAGAAATATATTAATAATTTAAAATCAATCTAATGGAGAAAGTATATGTGATTCAAATTTATAGATTTTTATACATTAATATATTGTGTTTATATAATTTATGTATTTATATACACATAGCATATGTTATTTAATGACTTTTACTTTATTTTATATTACAGTTAAAATAATTCAATAGTCCATGGGCACATAAGAGCATATCTAACCTTTATTTTTGGCTTATATAATATGATTTTTTCAGTATCTGTTTTAAATAGTCATTGCCGTATTGGTTTGTCAATTTAAATATACATTTGATATCATAAAAGAAATGAATTATCTAAAACTTTCTACCTGGAATTTTATCCAAAGTGGCCTCATTTGTTTTATTCTGGAAACAAACACACACATATTTCTAATTATTCACTTTGTCCAGGTTCTTTCTTTCTCCACAAAGCTCCAATAGGTTTAAAAGTTAAGTCATCACCTATCTTATATTAAAAATAATTTTATGGTGAACATTGGTCATTCATATTAATTAGAATTAGCAAAACTTTAACTTTAAAACAGAAAGGAATCCCCTATTAGTAAATTTTGGTTCTCACAGTAAAAAAAAAAAAAGATTATATTGAGTATACACACAGTAAAACAAAACATTCAATAAAATAATTTGCTCAAGGCCCTGGCTGGTGTAGCTCAGTGGATTGACCGTGGGCTGGGAACCAGAGGGTCCCGGTTCGATTCCCTGTCAGGGCACATGCCTGGGTTGCAGGTCAGGTCCCCAGTGAGGGCCATGTGAGAGGCAACCATACATTGCTGTTTCTCTCCCTCTTTGTCTTCCCTTCCCCTCTCTCTAAAATAAATAAATAAAATCTTTAAAAAAGTAATTTGCTCAAGAATTATTAATAGCTTCACCAATATTTTTATTTGCTGCTTATAATACCATAAATGTGTTATAATTTATTTTACAGAGTTCCAGGACATTTTCACCAAATAATTGAAATTCTTGATGTTAATACCTTTCTATAGTTTGTATTTTCATTCAAATAAGGACAAAATGATAATGAAAATAACATAAACATTTGTTAATCATTTCTTCAAATCCTTATATGACTTATATGACTAAACTATAAGTCAAATGAAGATTTTACATGATATTTTATCAAAAACAACACTATTTTCTTAATTAAAATTTTGATTGTTTACCCTAGAGGTCAAAAAATGGTAGTTGGGATTGTTTCTGTCAGTAGTAGTTCTATAAGATTATGAATATAGTGGTTGTGACACATTCATCTACTATTGCTCAGTCTATAAAATGTCACTATGAGATGGAGTTAATGATCCAATAAAGTGTTCTCATCAAAATGCAACATTCAGGGATATTGAAAAATAGAACAAGATTTGAAAGTAGGGAATTTTTATTTAATATGTACAGTTTGGGTTAATTTTTATCTACATTTTTATCTCTAGAGATGAAAATCTCTTCAGTCAAAAATAACTGAACATGCATTTACTGATATTAAAGCTTATTTTTTCATAGATGAGCAATATAATAATGTGTCACTTAAAGAACATTAATTATTTTTGTTTTACTGAATTTTTGTGCATTTCAAGGTCTTCAGTTTGAAATGGGAATAAAACAATCTGCTTGCATATTATCTATTATATGCAGCAAGGCCTCAGAATTCAACTATCATTGTAGAGCAAGAAAAAGCATATTGATACCTACATGGAAAATATGGCAGTGACTATAAGAGTAGATAGAATCTTAGATTTTCAATCATTATGAGGTCATTGATAGAATAATTAATATGAAGTTATTAGTGCTGTCATAAAAAATAAACTAAGCAAGTAATCAAATGTAAGCAATTAACCAGGGTGTATTTTTTCAAAAAAAACATTTACACCATCTCATGTCTGAAATAAAACTCACTATGGATTGCTCCATACAATTTTTCTTTGAAGAGAGGTAAAATGCTCAACCCTAGAAAGATGCAAGGGATTTCTGCTTCTGAGGGTTTGGTGGGATAGACACTGAAAAGTCCTCATGTTGCAAAAAATTACGTGTTATGTAAAATGTCATTACCTTTAATTTTAAATGTTAAGCAAGCTCACAGAAAACAAGAGGCATTTCCAAAAGGCAAAGTAACATCACAACAAATATAAGAGAAGGAAACTTATGGGGTAAGTAAAATGCAGCTATTGGCTTCACCATGGAAACCAAATATCAGGATGGATGGTACCTAAAATGTTGCTGGGGGGCAACTGAAATTGGGACATAAAGCTTAGGCCTTTATGGAAAGACATGGGCCTCTATAGAAATAATACTCTAAAAAAAGGAATAGCATCAAAGAAAAACAATCTTTCAAATAAAGACAAAGAATAAAAATCATTTTTGTCAAATATTTAAATGTGAATTTTTTAAAAGGGCAATTATCATCTTTCCTCAGAAAATATGAGAAGTTAAAAAAGTGCCTCTTCAAATGCATAGATAAATTATGGTGAATTTCTGTAAAGGAATAGAATTTGGCCACGAGCATAAACACATCATCACTCCACACAAAAGCATGGTTGAATATGGTGGAAATAATTGTGGAAAAAAGACAGTCACAAAGGTCATGAATTGTATCATTCAGTTTCACAAAGTTTGATCAATGACAGAACAAATGAAGGTTATTAGCAATGCTGGAGGAAGATAAGGACTGGAATTTTATTCCAAAATAATGGCAGTATTACATTTCTTCATTTGAAAGATGACTTCACAGGAAAGTTTAATTTAAAAATAGTTGGTGTGTGTTTATGATTTGCACATGTTTTAGCAAACATTAATAGTCTTCAACACATTAGCTTCAATAAAAATGGAAGACTTTAATGTAATTTATCATCTAAGTAATGATATTTGATAAGCCATTACTGGATCCACTCACCATGGATAGATTTATTTCCATTTATGGTGCTGCATTGTTCACTCTGCAACCTGCTACTGTAGTTTAGGTTTAGATTCACAATCAAACTCAATCTTCTCTGTGTTGACATAGTTTTAAGAATGAATGTCTGATGGAAAACAATGCCACATTCAAAGAAACAGAATAATATGACATTTGAGTCTCCCCTGTGCAAATTCCAATGCACTAATTTAAGAGTGTAACTTGCGGTCACCATAAATAAGGTTGAATATTTGCCCACACTTAGCAGTTATGGCTTGTCATATTTGAATCATGTCAGAATGCCCCCCACACATATACATAAAGCCATCAGCTCACCTAATTACTGCCTTATTTTAGTTTTAAAAATTGAATTTATTGGGCATGACTGTCTTTTTTTTTTTAAGATTTTATTTATTTATTTTTAGAGAGAGGAGAAGGGAGGGAGAAAGAGAGGGAGAAAGCAATGTATGGTTGCCTCTCACATGGCCCTCACTGGGGACCTGGCCCACAACCCAGGCATGTGCCCAACTGGGAATCGAACCGGGATCCTTTAGTTTCCAGTCCACACTCAATCCACTGAGCTACACCAGCTGGGCCATGTCTTTTAATCTCATCAGAATTTTTCTTCCTCTTCACCAATATATGCCCTAGGGCAAAGAACATAAAAGAAAGAATAAACACATGGGACTACATCAAACTAAAAATCTTCTCCATGGCTAAAGAAATCATCAACAAAATAAAAAGGGAACCAACTGTATGTGAAACCAAATTTGCCAATGATACATTGGGAAAATGTTTGGTCTCCAAAATATATAAAGAACTCACATGACTCCACTCCAGGAAGACAACCTAATTAAAAAATGGGCAAAGGACCTGAACAGACACTTCTTCCAAGAGGACACACAGAGGGCCCATGGACACATGAAAAAATGCTCAACATCAGTAGCCATCAGAGAGATGCAAATTAAAACCACAATGAGATACCACTTCAAAATGGCCATCACTAACAAATCAGCAAATATCAAGTGCGGACAAGGTTGTGCAGAAAAGGAAATCATAGTACACTGGTGTTGGAAATGCAGACTGGTGCAGCCACTGTGGAAACAGTATGGAATTTCCTGAAAAGACTAAAGATGGAACTGCCTTTTGATCCAGTGATCCCACTTCTGAGTTTATACCCTAAGAACCCTGAAGCACCAATTCAAAACAACCTATGCACCCCTATGTTCATAACAGTATTATTTACACTAGCCAAGTGCTGGAAACAGCCTAAGCACCCATCAGTAAGAGTGGATCTAAAAACTATGGCACATTTACACAATGGAACACTATAGAGCAGAAAGAAGGAACTCCTACCTTTCACAACAGTATGGATGGAACTGAAGAGCGTTATGCTAAGTGAAATAAGCTAGGTGGTAAAAGACAAATACCATATGATCTCACCTATAAGTGGGACCTAGTCAACAAAGCAAACAAGCAAACAAAATAGAACCAGAGACATGGAAATAAGGTGCAAACTGACAGTGACCAGAGAAGAGGGAGTAATGGGATAATGGGGGGAAAAGGGATGGAGAAAGCCAAGGGACATGAAGAGGGTACTCATGGGCATGGGCAATGGGGTGTATTGACTGTGGGAGTGAGGGGTGAATGGGACAGGGGAGAACAATGAGCAAAAAGGTGAGACAATTGTAACTAGACAACAAAAAATATTATTAAAAGAAATTGTTTTCCTTTTATAAAGTGCACTGCTTAGTAATGGCTAGTTTCCTTGAAAATAGCTCCCTCTTGTGTCCCTCTCTGTTAACAAGTTCTTATCTTACCTGAGGTGGACCTCCATAAATATCCTTTCCACTCCCTGGACCACACCTGATTCAGTTTCCAAGACCTGAAGAACATCTGACTCCACTGGGGCCAGTGAAGGCTGATTATAAAAAAATGCTGAGTGCTGGTGTTGATGGTGAAATTCAAGTAAATTGCATGCATGTATCTTCGAACTGGTGTGTTTCAATATGCAAATCAGTCCACCCACATTTGTCTCTTCTGAAGTTCTGTAAATAAATCATCACTGGCCTCTAGCTGAAATATCACACTAATATTTGCCCTTTGACATTACCTGATTTCTACAATATCCATTTATGTAGAGAACAAAACATCATCTGACAGAGGAGCAGAGGGTAACAATGTTTTTGCCTTTCTACCCATGTGATTATGAAAAGAGATGTCATCTTGTTCGTGGCCACGTAGTGTTTCCAGCCACTCACTGTTAGTCATAAACCACACAGTGTAGTTCTGAAGTAGTATTTCTTTTAAGGTTTCAAAAGAAACAATATAAACATAAGCAAAAAAATGCTATAGAAACAATTGATTTAATTATGTTAATCAGGAGCACCACCAAAAAATCCTGCTTGATGTCTGATCTTTAAATCATTCAAATGGTTTTGGGCAAAATTTTATACTGTGGCTTCTGCTGGATTTTCCTTTTTAGTGCAAAAGAACTCTTCAGTTTTTTCCAACTCTGAATGTAACTCAGCACCACATGTAAGAGAAACAGCTACAAAAATCATTATCTCACTTTATGAAGCAAATTCCTATAAGGAGTGATAATTGGCTTTTCTGTTTTCATTATCCATCTGTGTGCTTCTTTTCAATTGACCACAATTTCTTTCTATCTCCACCCAAGGTATTGTTTGTAAACCCAGACGTTGTGTCCCTGATAGTGATTCTGAAAGACACATGAACAGGCTCAGCACAGCTTCCATTTTGTCTATTTCTAGGAAGAAATCCTAATGAAATAGAATGGGTGTGTAAATCACAAACTGAAAGAGTTTATCAGCATTTGTTATCAGTACTGCCTCCTTCTTAGGATGTGCATTACACAGTGTGTCTTCTTTCTTATTAAACTTTTTATTGTGCAATAGATTTAGATTTTCAAAGAAAACCATTTGAAGATAGTGCAGAGTTCCCTTAACCCCCACATCTAGTTTCTGATATTATTGATACCTTACGTTAGAATAGTACATTTGTGACCACTATTTAACTGATATCAGTACACTGTTTTCAACTAAATTCATTCTTTATTCATATTTACTTAGTTCTTTCTTACGTTTTTTCCATTCCAGGATGCCATCCAGGACATCACACTGCATGCAATAGTCATGGCCCTTACGGTCCTCTGGGTTATGACAGTGACAAAGCCCAGAGCTTCACCATTTTCAGGAAAACTGGCCCAATATTTTGTAGAATGGTTTTCAGTTGGGATTTATCTGATGTCTTCCCATGATTAGATTGGGGTTATGGGTTTTGGAGAGGAAAACCATAGAGGTAAAGTTCCCTTGTCATTGTATTTTTCGAAGGGAGCACATTATAAACTGACTGAGCTTTGGTGTCAGACCTAGTGACTTAGCATTTGTCAGTTTTTTTTTTTTTTTTATGGCTTGATAACTCATTTCTTTTTAGTGATGACAGGTGAAAACCACTAGAATGGACACAGAGAAGTAATCAAGTCCACTTTATTTTTTAAGATTAACTTTTATTTTTTAAAGATTTTATTTATTTATTTTTAGATAGAGGGGAATGGAGGGAGGAAGAGAGGGAGAAAAACATCAATGTGTGGTTTCCTCTCATGTACCCCCTACAGGGGACCTGGCCTGCAACCCAGGCATGTGCCCTGACTGGGAATCAAACCAGTGACCCTTTGGTTCATAGGCCGGCACTCAATCCACTGAGCCATGCCAGTCAGGGCTAAGATTAACTTTTAAAAATTAATTGTCAGGTAATTCATTGTATGTTTGCTCAGCAATACAAAACTTGGGGTTCGTTTGAGCACAACTTGCTCATTTTGTTATTATTTTAAAAATTATGAATATATATATTTATGCCAAATAATTTTGATTATCTGGGAAATAGTTAAAATATGCCCTGCATGTGAGGGCTTATCTATTAGTCCTATTTACATGATTTCAAGATGTTTTAGTTGTAGCTTCGAATACAGGGTGAAATTAAATCAGGCTTTCTAGAACATTTACATTTCCCAGAAGTGGAAGAGTGTTTGATCATTTTTGGGATATAAAATAATGATTAAAGTTGATGTGATATGCTTTCATATAAGTATTTATAGCATAAATCAATAAACCCAAATCATTTGCTACTCCATACATATCAGGTAGCAAATAGCTTTCAGAGCAATTGATTTTTTGTTTTCACTCCATTGGAACTCCTTATTCAAACTCTAGTAGTCAAGCACAGAGAGACCATTCACTCTGAGAAAGTCTTGTTCCAGGAGACTCCTTTCATGATAATTTAACTGTTTGCGATTGTGTGTGATGCACTATTAATTTCCATCTCTAAGAAGGGCAGAATCATCTTTGCCTCCAAATGAAAGCAGTTCTGAAAAACAAATGTAAGGACCTAATTTTATTGTTAAATATTTGTTCAATCACTATTCAAGACAGGAAAAATAAACAGTCTATGTATTTTATCAGAAAGTGTTAAGTACAATATGCAGTGTATTAGTTCACTAGGGCTGCCATGATTTCACAGACTGGGTGGCTTAAACAATATAGATGTATTTGTTCATAGTTCGGGAGAGTAAAACTAAAGATCAAGATTCTGGCACTGTTGGCTTCCTCTGAGATCTCTGTTTTCTTTTGGCTTGCAAGTGGCTACTGTCTTGCTGCTTCTTCTTATGGTAATGAACCTGTGAATGTGTGATTCACATTACTAATGAGACAGAGGCAACACTTTGCCAGTTCCATGATATGTCTTATGAAATCATAACAGTTTTCACTTTTGCACTCTTGCAAACCCTGAGCAATTATTACATAAGAATTACTCAGCATCTTGTTGAGTCCCAGTCTTTCCCAATAAGCCATTAGAAACATGAGTGAAGCCATCATGGACCACCCATCTGAATGTAGGCACTTAAGAGACTCCAATAGAGAAGTGTGTAAGGACACACCATTAGGTTCCAGGGACACAGGTTACACAATAACAGAAGACTGAAAAACACTATACACTGTCAGCTAAGGCAAAGTCACATGACCAGTCATGGCCAATCATTTGCTCTCATCTGGGAGAAATACGGCATTGTTAAACTGGATTAGTGGAATCTGACAATAATGAAAGATTGATTCCTACTTAGGTGTGGTACACCAGTAGCCCATAATAAGCTTTGGCAAAATAACTATTTATGTAAGTAGTTGGACACTGAAATGTTCTTCCATGAAGTATGATAAAAGCAAGGTTTTTGCAAGAATATATTTTCCTCTTTCACGTAAAGGACAGTAAATTTTAAAAGCTATGGACTATAATGTCTGCTTTATTTAGTAAATTAATAAAAAAAAATTGTAAAGTTCAACTCTTACTCATCAGAAAATATATAATTTGGATGAACAATCCTTGGAGTGGTGATCTGGAAAGGTGTGGTATGAGATTCTGTTCCATGAAAAAGGAAAGGACAGGATTTCACAAGAAAAAACCTAAGTGTGCAAGCATCTAGATACGGTGTGGTAGGTCTAGCAGCTGTGAATGGTTTTTACTAAATTTTAGGCTAACTGACTAAGACCTTGCCTCTAGCTACAAGTGCTATATTAAGTGGCAATGCCAGAAATTCTTTGATATCATGTAGATGAGGAAATTGTAGGACTTTTGGGGATATTATTTCCACAGTGACATTTTCTTGGGTTATATACAGCAATATTACTACTCAAAAGATAGTTTCTACTGAGAAATTTCACAGGGTAGAGGATTCTACGGAGACATGACAATAAGATGTAATGTGTATATTGGATGACATTTCAGAACAGGAAAAAAAGAACTTTAATAAAAACTAATGACATGCAAATGAAGTAAGGGCCCTAGCTAATGAAAATGATGGATCAATATTGGTTTCATTAGTCATCACAATGAACCATAATAATGTAAGATATGAGCTGTAGATGCAACTGGGTATAGAGTATTAAATAAAACAGATACTAGATTGCTTGAAGAGAACCATACAAATCATGGGAACTATTGTGATTTTAATCTTCCTCTTAGCTTCTCTATAAGGAATTTCAGTCCATGGTAGCTTTGCATTAAGACAAAAGGATCAGATCTGTCCATAGAATTATAGGCATTATTTCTGAATTAAGGATAACTACTGTGGGCATATTAAGTCACTTGATACATTGGTGCCAGGTGAGGTTCATAGTGGACAGACTACCTAGACAATTTACATGGAGTATGTCCCAGAAAAAACCCAGAAGGAACCAGATCATATTTTCCTTTCCACAAGTACATTTCCTTTTTTTTGTAATTGAGTTTAGGACAGAATGATAATGCTCACCAATTGGCAAAACCACCACATTGGTTCATTGAATAATTGGGTAATGCATGTTTTCATAAGCAATCCTAATAAATCACCTTATTTTCTTTTTCTTAGGCATTAATATGTAGTTAATTTGCTGGCGTATTTAGCTCTGTGATTTTTAACTTCTTTTCTCCCTTTCTCCCTCTCTTACATTTTGAACAAGATTAGAAAAAAAAAAATAAGGCAGACTTTATAAAGTAAATGTAATATTCCAGTAATGTAAGGGTATAATAATAAAATAGAAACCACTCTATAGTAGAGATAAAATCACTGTTTTTTGCCATGTATAATGCATACCCACGTTTTTGTGTGCATCGTACATGGGGTTACTATACCCATCATTATACCCATGGTGTGTAATCATTATACCCATGTATAATGTACTACCTTATTTTTCCCTTAAAAATTTGGGCAAGAAAGTGCACATTATACACAGCAAAATATAGTATTTCATCCAAGAGTGTGTGGAAAGAAAAACAACAATGAAAAAAAGAGTTCCAATTAAACCTAGCACCGGGCTTTGAAGACCCAATGCTTATTTTTTATTAGAAATTGGAAGAGCACACTCCTGAGAAGAGAATGTTTTAAAGGAAGACTCTTAGCTTTATGTTAATTAAAAAGTGAAACTAACTTCAGACTGAGTGAAGAAAGAACAATTTCTTTTTCAGCATAGGGAACACACCAGAAAGAGTTTCATGGCATTTAATTTCTATGTGTAAACTAGAAGTTAATAGTATTTCAATCTAATAATTTATCACTCTGCACTACAAAGCCTCATTGCTATTTCTTGCCTAAGGGTTTGGGTATCAAAATGTTTCTTCATGTCACAAATTTCTGTTATTACTTTGTGTTCTCTTTATTATGTACTGAACAATAAAATGTTTGCTAAAAATGAAGGTTCAAACATATAAAAGCAAATCTTTTAAAATTATAAATAAATATATTTTGTTTATTTAAAAGTCATATTTTATACTGAAATCTTTGACACTGAGAAAACAAAGTCCATTGCAGTACAATTTAAATAGGTGCTAGTGAATATTTTTAATATGTTCTTAAGTAGGAATAATGTGGCTACATTGTGAACTTTGAATAAAGAAAATGTTAATATAAAAATATGTTGCTATATCATTATCAAAAAGGTGAAAATCATGTAAATACACCATGTCAAAAACAAATTGAACACATTTTTAATCCAAAAACACACACTTTTAAAAATGATTTTATTTATTTTTAAATAAATAGATAAGAAAGGGGACAGGAAGGAGAAATGAGGGAGAGAAACATCATGTGAGAGAATCACATCAATCGTTTGCCTCCCATCACCCAACTGGGGACTCGGCCCGTAACCCCGGCATGTGCCCTGACCGAAAGGAACCAGAGAGCTTTCAATTTGTAGGCCAGCACTCAATCCACTGAGCGACATCAGCCCAGGCTAAAAACAGACATTTACAGAATATTAATTTAATGAATGTTAATTTACTCAATATTTTAAATTAAGAATCAAATATTTCAAAAATTACTGCACACAAACAATTCTCAAATGTAAACATCTGTGTTAAGGAATGGAAACATTAGTTGAATGAATAAAATCACCTCTAGTACCTAGTTGCCTGTTTCAGGATCAAAACAACAAATTCAAAGTAGTAAACTGAATTAGATCCTATAAAATACATTTCAGAAAAGATAACTGACTTTGCAGACCAGTGGCTTATAAAACCAGACATAATATTGATGACATTATTGCTGAAATATCAAATTAATTAACAAATTATAGGAAAAACTTGTATTAAAAATTAGGTTGCCTTCTTAAATAATACTTAGAACACTTAACATAGGGTCTTAAATTTAGGACTTGTATTTTAAAAGTCAAGGTGTTATACTAGAATGTGACTGTTCTTTGAAACAGCAAAATTTGTACAAGTACAGTCTCATTGATCTTCATTGGAGAACTGGTGAAATCTATGGTTTCTATGCTGAACAATACGACTGTTGCAAATATAAAATAAAATTTATTTCAGTCTAAGTGTAGTATATAATCAGTGTATTGGGATGTACAATACTAAAGAAAATGCTAAAAAGTAAACATCACGAAATCATAAAGGGTAGGAAAGAATCTTAGAATAGCGATGTATTTTATATATTCCACTGGTGTTCCATTCTAAAGAACCATGCATACAAAGAGAACATAAAATAACTAAAGGATTACAGTACCTTACATTTTTCTCGTCTCCTCAACAAAATGTGCTTAACATATTGAACTTTTTTTTAATAGTATAATTTTATCCTACAAAAGACAGGTCAAAATTTAACCAGTGTGGTACCTTTTTTACATATTTTAATCTAAATTAAAAATTAATAAAAGACCAGCAATACAAAAGAATGTAGGCTCAATATATGTACAGTAGCTTACAGAAAATTATATGAAATTGTCTTTTAAATATATGAAAGTGCTTTCAGTTTTCATCTAAAGTTGAAATTTTAAATCAAAATTATAATGAGTAATTTTTCTTTTACACTATACAAGTAAGCAAAATAAAATCTGTAAGTTTGAAATCCTTCTATTGTGATGAGGCTGTGAAAAAGTAGCCATTTATTGAAGTACAAATTTATAAATTTTTATGTAAAAAAATTGCAGTTTTACAAAATTGCTGACTTTCAAATTTGGGATTTTTGACAACATTTTCTGAAGCAAGGATTAAGCATTGATTCTTGTTTGGTGAATACAACACCAGGACACTTAATGAGGACAAAAGAGAAGGCCAAAGAAAAAAAGACATCAGTGGAATTCTTGGATAGCCTATTTTAGCTCAGAATCAGGAAGAACCGTATCTTCCAGGCTATCCACACAAATGTTATGTTTTCAAACACTTTCTACTCATAAAACATCCTTCAAATCAATCCACAGGTGGGAGAAAAGAGAGGAGAGTTTTATACCTACGTCTATCCTTTCTCTTATTTGCTGTGCTGTAGATTCATCCTCTGGAATGGTAACTCTCCTGAAATGTGAAGTTGTATTGTCCAACCACATTGATCACCACTCAGGATATAACTCCTTGTCTCCTTCAGTGGTTCCTTCAGAAAACAAAGACCCTCAACCTTAACTGGCCATTCTGGCTACAGCTAAGAAACTGAATTCAGCACCAGTAGGTGAGCCTAGTCCATCAGCTGAAAGTGGAGGCAGAGGAGGAAACTGGAGGTGTTAGTGGTGGGATTGTGGCAATCAGAAGAAACACATAAAAGTTCTTGATAATACATGGTACACTATTTTACTTGCACCACTCAGATCCCAGTGTTTGACCACACTGTAACCTGCTTCCATAGTTAACATTGGTCATTATTTTTTGTAAGTACAAAACATACTCACCTTTTCCTGAGACGGTAGATATACATTCTAGATATATATCCAATCAATCATAGTGTCTCTTTCAAGGCGGTTGTAAGTCACAATTCCCTAGGAAATTTAAGGTAATAAGAAAACAAAAGCATAGTTCTTGTTGCCTCCCTTGGTCCCAAGGATACAGTGGATATTCATCATCTCTCCTCATCACTAAACTTTTCTAACTTTCCCTTACATTTTACCAACAATTGAGCTTTTGAAGACACTGGATAATACATGATTGTAACTTCAATGCATCTAGCTCATTCTAGAAAACAACACAGTGCATGGATTGCTACAGGTACTCCTCAACTGAGACTTCCTCTATCTAACCAGGTATTTCCAGACTGATGAACATAGAAAGTTAATTCTCTAGGTGGCAGTCTATTGCTACTCCTTATTTAACATTAAATGCTTTCTTTTGTTCTGAGAAAATTGCGTGGCATACCACGGTGATAGATAAGGTATTCTGTAAGACTTCAGATAGTAGTTTTGGTAAAGGCAAGTTTAAATATATATTGATTCCAGTTAGGGGAAATTGTTTTCTTATCCATACTAGTACAATACAATATTTGTCTTAGTTCTTGGTTCTTTACAATGACAACTGGTAGCTAAGGCCCATTGAAAGAGCACTTATGTGTTTTAACCAAACCAGGGCCTCTAGCCCAGTGATCAGAGCCACTTCATCACTGTCTCATTGAGCAAGCACTGGAATAGGCAAGAAGAGAGGCTGGCTATTGGCATTAAACTTGTGTGCAGCCTCTGCAGTGGATTTTGATTGGAACCATAAAGATCATTATTTGTTATACATACTCTGAGAGCTCTATCCATGTCTTTTCCTTAGAACTCCTTGTTTTTGCTACAGCAGCCTTGAGAGGGAGTCAATATGGTTACTCCCCCGACCATTTTGCCTTTTGGAATTTTCAAAAGCAATGCTGTTTGTTCTGTTTTGGGTGTGCTGCTAGATGGCAAACACAATCGAACCCATGTCATAATGCACAGACTGCTCAGGGATTCATGTTTACAAAATACCTTTTATAACAAACTGTGGACAATATAATTACCATTAAAAATCATCTCATGCAGTGTCATAAAATTAACTACAAAAGCTCGAAATCACACATACTTATCTCAAGTTTATAACTAATTCTAAAAACAGTTTTCTTTGAATTTTGCTCTTCTGATATCCTATGCTAGTTACTCAACTTTATCATTCTCAGGAAAAGTTGTATTCTAATGATATAATTGTCAACATGAGGGTGACATATTAGATCAATTTGAATGAATGAGTTTTGAGTGACAATATTTTTATAACTGAAGCTTGGTAAGGATTTTTGAGTACTTATATATCCCTAACCATATTTTTCATGGCTATAAGACAGTCAATAGTATTTTATGAAGTAATTATTTTGTTTAATTTTACTTATTTTTAAACAGCATTTATTATTATTTTTTGAAATTATTTATTTATTTTTAGAGAGGGGGAGCAAGGGAGAAAGGGAGGGAGAAAAACATCAGTATGTAGTTGCCTCTCACGCATGTCCTACTGGGGACCTGGCCTGCAACCCAGGCATGTGCCCTAGACTGAGAATTGAACAGGTGACTCTTTGGTTCACAGGCCGGCACTCAATCCACTGAGCCACATCAGCAGAGGCAATTTAATTTTAATTATAATAAATCACTGCATGTAAAATTATTGTTCTTGATTCTTTAACTCACTGTGTAAGAGATTATGCATTGATCATGGCCTCATGGTGAACTAAAATTTTTCACTGCCCTTGAACTGTATGTTGTTCCAAAACACCCTTTTTACAGATGTCTATCTAGGTACATAATTTTAAGAGCAGTTTTAGGTTCACAGTAGATTCAAAGGGAGGTTCAGAAACCTCACATATATCCCCTATTTGTGCACATGGATGGCCTTTTTCATTACCAGAATGGCACATTTACTACGATTGATAAACCCTACATTGGCACATAATTATCACAGAAAACCCATAATTCGCTTTCAGGATTCATTCTCGGTTGTGTACATTCTATGGGCTTGCACAAATGTATAATGGCATGTACCCATGATTATAATGTCATATGGAGCATTTTCACTGCTCTAAAAATTCTCTGTGCTCTTCCTACTCATTTTTCCCATTCCTCAAACTCCTGGAAATCACTAAAATTTTTATTGTCTCCCAGTTTTACCTTTTCCAGAATATCGTTCAGTTGGAATCATTAGCATGTAAGCTCTTCATATTGCTTTTTTTTTTCATTTAGTAATATGCCTTGATGTTTCTTCTAAGCCTTTTCAGGTTTTGAAAGATCATTTTTTATTTAGTTCTGAGTAATATCTGAATGTCAGAATGTACCTCAGTTGATTTATCCATTTACCTACTGAAGGACATTTAGGTTGTGCCCAAGTTTCTGCAATTATATATAAAGCCATTGTAACATCAGAGAGCAAATTTTGCATGAACATAAGTTTTCAGATCTTTTAGGTAAATACCAAGGATAATCATCACTGTACTGTATGATAAGAGTTTTGTAAAACATTGCCAAACTGCTTTCCAAAGTGGCTGTGCCATTTTGCACTCTCTCTAGCAATAAATAAAAGTTTCTGCTGTTACAAATCCTCATCAATATTTGGTATTGTTAGGGCTTTGAATTTGGACCATTCTAGTAGGTGTATAGTTATACCTCACTATTATTTGAATTTTCATTTTCCTGATGATATATGAGGTTAAATATCTCAAATATTTTCAAAAATGCAATTAAATATAACACAAATGTTATTTCAGTGTTTTTTTTTTTTTTAATAAAGCCTCTTCTTGGGAAAAAATGTAATTGACTAAAAACTCATGAACTTTAATGAGTTCATGGCATGGACCAAAACCCAGCCACAGATAATACACTAAAACCACAAAATTAACCCACAATCATTGGACAGTCCTGGCAGCTTATAAGAAAGGATGAACTTCATCATTGTAAATAATTTTATAATTTAGAGTTGTTGCATAAATACTAGACCTGAAATCTCCATCTATCAAGATTTCAATTCTTTTTGTTACACATATGGTTTCAAGTAAAAATACTGTGAATACTTGAATAATTTGCATTTAATCAATATAGGAACATACATAAATCTTTCTAAGTAAATAAATTTAAATTTAATTTATGGCAACTCTAAAGAGACACTACACAGAATCAAGATGCACCTAGAAACACCACTGATCCACAGTGATAGATTATTATAGACCCAGCTGTGCATGCAGAAACCAAGTCATCATGAATAAACATAATATAAGGAAAGCCTTGAACAGCTTAATAAAATTCCGTAAATCACTGCTTCAAACTTATCTACTGTGTCAGCAACAGCAAAAATACACACATCAGTAAATGTGATTGAGTTTAAATTCTGAATATGTAAGAAGAGTTGACTAATACTAGCAACCATAGTACTCAAATTCCTTTGTGAAAAATATTTGAGCCACATTTGTGTTTCTTAATATTATATTCTGTTTCAAGACTTCTTATGAACTGATAAAATGCACAGTTATACTTTTATTCAATTTCTTATGGTTTTTCCTGAGTTCAACAACCATCCCAAATAGCTTAAGTTCATCTCAATTTGGATGGGTCATGAAGACAACAATTTCAGCATGCCAAAAGCTAACTGATCATTTTTATCAAGATATAAATGCCTTTTCATTTTTGAGGTCTTATTATTGAATTTAATTAAAATGTAAGTCTGTTAATTGGTCCTCCTTTCAGATGTGAACAGGCTTAACGGTTATCACTTCTTAGGGAAACTACAAGGAACTTTTGATTTCTTCCTGGGATCCTCAGACTATTCAGCCCATTTTCACAGTTCTGGACACTGATTTTCTAGGTCACCATAACTTTTCAGTTACAGGAATGCTTTCCAAAGGAAATTAGATTTTCTTGGATATAGTTTGACTTTTCTGGATTCACTCTAGAAGTCTCTTCTCCGTCGTGCATCAATCTCTAAACCTTATACAACTAGATCTTTGCCAAGTGATCCCACGATAGAAAATAAATTATTGCTCCCCTAGTGTCATTTTTTCTTATGCATTTTAACATCAACAAATGGTATACTTACTTTCCGTTATTTCTTTCCATTTAACTCACATTAAATATTTTCTCCTCCTGGAAACATTTTCTAAGTCTTCCTTTTTACTGATTATAATGTTTATCTTATTGCAATAATTACTTATTTTTTCTGCTGCTACCTGGGAGGTGAATATGATATATTTAATACCTGGATTCATAGAGTTTAGCACAAGGTTGAGACATAAGTGAGTTTAATAATTTAATGCGTAAATAGTTAATACATAAATAATGCACAAAAGGTATTAGCAAAAAATTAGTAATTTGACAATATATTTAACCTTGAGGTGAGATTAAAATGTGAAGCATATAAATTGTTGCTACGATTTATATTAAATCTCTCAGATAGCCTCACATGTCCATCTACAAAACTTATCTTCCCAAAATAAAGAAAAAAATTATGTCTACTAACTAGATCATGAGTTTGAACTCAAAAATGGAAATTAATCATAATTTTACATTGAGATAATTAAAAATAGTTAAGCACATGTTTTTATTTTTAATAACTTAATAAGATAGAATAATTGAGTCAATAAGAAACTAAATTTTTTCATCTCTGGTTGAATTACAGAAGGAAATAAATTATTGGAACTGAAGGTTGCAACTCCTACTAATAATGTAAAAATCTTCAGCATAAAGTCACAGTGAACAGCTGGCTATGATTTGATTGAATATGCATGATATCTTTAGTAAATAAGTAAAGAAGCCAGATACTTGAACTATGATTGAGTCAGCTGCAAATGCATTCATCATAGTTATGTTAATGAATGAAACCCAATATTACTTTTCTTGTTTTTTTAGAAAGAGAAGAGAGTAGGTTATCTGTTATATAAGGTAACTTGGAAAAATGAAACAATCGTACACAAAGTGAGTTTGGTGTGGGCACACTGAGCCATAGCAATCAACTTAAAACATTTTTTTAATTTTTTTTAAGATTTTATTTATTTATTTTCAGAGAGAGGAGAAGGGAGGGAGAAAGAGCAATGTTTGGTTGCTTCTCACATGGCCCTCACTGGGGACCTGGCCCACAACCCAGGCACGTGCCTCGAGGGGGAATCGAACCGGGACCCTCTGGTTCCCAGCCCGCCCTCAATCCATTGAGCTACACCAGCCGGGCCTAAGTTTTTTTTTTTTTATCATTGTTCAAGTACGGTTGTCTCCATTTTCCCCCCACCACTCAAAATATTTTTATGCAATCACTTGATTAGTTTTCAATTCAGCTCTGAGATTTAAGAAAATTGGAAACATCATTCATATTTTATTCAATACGTGTAAACTACAAAACAATAACATTCTTTTATGCTTAAAACAATAATAGTGTTTTAGTGTAGTTTATTTAGTATATAGATGTTACGAATACATTAAAATTACTTAGAATACATTAAAAACATGCAATATCTATTCTCCTTAATTTAAACCATGTTTAGCATATTATATGTGTATTATTTTTAAAATATTATTATACAATGTATACCCAGAGGCCAGATTTCTTCACCTTAAAAAGCAGGAAACTTGTGTGGCCACTTCCCTCTTCTACTGTCCCAAGTGTTTCCTGAGTTGTGGAAGTTTGGAGAGGTCACAAAAGCCAACAGGAAACTAATATAAGACCCTAATTTAAGAAAAAAAAAAAGAGAAAAAGAAAAAAATTGCTAGCACATTTCTAGTTACTAATAATAAAAACATCACTGAGCATACAACAGTGAAAATTGATAATAAATAATACACTATGATTCCCCCGAATATGTGGATTCAAAAGAACAATATATACAGACAAACAATATTGAAACACCTTCATAGATTGAGAGACCGATGGTTGCCAGAGGAGAGGGATTTGAAGGACTGGATGAAAAAGGAGAAGGGATTGAGAGGTACAAGCTGGTAGTTAGAGAGAGTTGTGGGGATATAAAGTACAGCATAGGAAATGTAGCAAACTAAATAATTATTTAAACCCCTGCTGTTTTTTCACATTTTCCTTTTCTATAAAATAATTATCATAGGAACACCATGAAATATCACTGTGCATATGGTAAATGACTGAGGTAGGACTCAGAATTAATCCCTGCTTTGTTGTACTATAAATTCCAGAACTAAAGACTCCAGGACAAATGGCATTTTATTTCCAGGACCCCTTGTGATGATGTTACTGGTGGATGGTCAGTGGGAGCCCAGCGAGTCTACCCAACACCAAGATGGCATCAGGGGTAGGTTTTTACGCTGAGCACAAGAATAGCCCTTCTCCCCACCCCTCTGGTACCAGACTGGGTGGGACCCGGGAAAGGCAGGCATATATGCCATAGAAGTAAAAATGGTGGCTAGGGGAGGTTCTGGACCAGAGAAGTTTTTCAGTGTAGCCTAGGAAAAGAAGGGATTGATTGAAATCCCTGAAGCAAAAGAAAGTTTGAGAGGTTGACTGGTCATTTTTGGAAAAGTACTGATCTGTCCCACACCTAAAACTAATATAGTCCTAGGGGAACAAAGAAGCTCTCTCTTGCTCCTAGCTGGCTTTTTTGGGGACCTATCCATAGCTGGCGTACTGGCATATTCTCTTTTAGTAGCTACTAAAGCCACGTGGCCCACAGCCTCAAGGAGAACCTTCTCTCTCTCTCTCTCTCTCTCTCTCTCTCTCTCTCTCTCTCTCTCTCTCTCTCTCAGACCTGGTGAGGCATTCACTGGTGCATTTGTGCACTCTCTCTGGAGCACACAACCTTGTGGAATTAGCTCCTTCTTAGCCCATAGCCTCCCAGTTGGAGCCTGGAACAGGAATAAGCTGGGAACAAGCTTAGCTACCTGGATGACTGCCTAGCACACAGGTGGCAAACACAAGGCCCAAAGGCGGAATCCAGCCTTCTACCTTGTTTTATCCAGCTTAGCACCTTGTTTCTAATCAGGAGAAGCACAGAGCTCCTTGCTCCTTCTTAAGATGTAGTTACATTTATACAGTCCTAAAATTACATTTGTTCTTTGAAGGCAACTGCGAGGCTGATGTGGCCCCCTGTGAACATGCCCTAGCAGCAAGCTGCCCATGACCTCCAAAGGATGGTACTTTAAAATGGAGCAGGAACTCTGGGCACCACCTTTTGTTTTGGTCTTGCCAAGGTGGTTGGACTTTGGGTTTTGCATAGGAAATGAGCTTTGAGACAAGGCATCTGCTAAATGTCATATCTGGATAAACCTTTGTTTCCTTTTTCATTGGCAACTGCCTCGGGAGTTTGGCTTTTGCTGTGTTAGACAGATAAACAAAAAGTTTGGTAACAATGAAAGCTTGGATGTCAGGTAGTTCTGCTAACTACCTGCAACATATGACATTTGGAAGTAGAACCTGGGTAATGGTGACTTCTTGCTCTTTTAGCTATTGTTGTAAGGTGAGCAAATCTATGTCGTTAGCTTAGTGAGCATCTAGAGGCAAGTGGAGGGGTGGAAACTGTGCCTGCATGCAGCTTTTTGGAGTCTGGAGACTAGCAGACTCCAAGTGGTGGCTGCAAGAGCTGTGTTTGCTACCTTGAAGTCAATAGTTCCAGTGGAGGATCCATGTTTCCATGTATTAATTAGCAGAGTGTCTAGGAAGAAAATTCAACCCAAATACTTCAAGTGAATAACCGTATATAAACTACTAACAGAAATATTGTCAGGGGTAAGGTTGCAACGAAGGGATGTTGATGCAGCCACCAAGTATCACCATCCCTAAGACTGAGGTGGCACGGGAAATAAAAATGTCACTGAAGCCCAGAGGAAGTTCAAGCTACCTGGCAAGACCGGATGTCTTGGAGGGATAGAGTTTCTACTAGAGGTTAACATTATTTTTTAATAACTATTTGTATTAAATCTACTTTGTCTTAAAATTGTTGTATGGTTTATACTTCTTGTAACAAAATCGTGATCTCTGAATAATAAAGTTGTTGTTCTGACCACATATCCTTACTGGGCCATGGCCCTTCTGTGCAATTCACAACAGCAACTGAAAATAAGTTTATAAACCTTCTTGTTTCTATTTCTTTTCTAATTTTGTAGTCGATTTTCTTCTTGGAGGCATTAAGCCCCACCTCTTGAGATCAAGTTCTTGTCAAAGTCACTAGTGGCTTTCAGTTTGCCTGACAACAATGATGCATTTTTAGTTCATGTCTGTTGGCCATATAGTTTCTTTCCCTTACCACACCACTCCACGTCTTCGCTATCACCATTCATTTCTTCACAGGATCCATTACTGAACCCCTTCATTATTCCACACTATAACTATTTGAGGTAATCCCAGTTTTAGTTCCCCAACCTCTTCTCTTCTTTATCTTTGCTTGTTTTTCAGCTGATCTCATTTGGTCTTACGGTTTTAAACATAATCTTTAATATGATGACTCACAGATTTCCATTGCCAAATCTCCATTCCTTTATATTTCAAATTAATACAGACATGTCTCCTCAACATGAACATTTTATTCCAAATGTAATCGTCTTATACAACTTGACCTTTCCACAATCCATCCCATTGTGAGGCCAGGGAGCACTTTCGAGTTGTTTCTCTGCCAATTTTTGGCAATGAGATGGTTGGTAAGTTATTCCCAAATATTTTTTTTAAATGATAACACTAATTATTTCTGAGGATTTCTATGAAGATGAAGTAACAAAAACTAGCTTAACTAGCTTACTGTATGACATAGTGATTTTAAATAAATACTATAAGTACTCTTCTTTCACAAATAAAAGAATTACTTATTTTATAAAGCTTCAATATAGATTTGCATTTTCCCCCTATATTTTGAGGAAACTGAATAATAAAGAAAAATAGTCAAATGCTTGGGAAAAATATATTTGAGGCCTAAGTAATCTTTTTTAAATAATCTAGTTTTATTTATCATTAATCATTTATGATTTTATTTGAAATATTTATCTTTGTGGAATCAGCATAATATTTTTAAGAGCTATCTCATCAATCATATTTTAGGTAAATATTCCCAGGTAGAATCATACTTCCAAAGGAAAATGATAATTTGAGTTTTAAATCAAAGTCATATATTTAGTTTGAGAACTAGACCTTTTAGTAACGGCTTCTATAAAATATTCAAAACTAGAAGACATTTGTCTTGAATGTCAAGTAAAAGGCACCCATTTTAGAAACAAGTCTTGGTGATTGAGGACTGATTTTTTTCTATTTTTTTTAAATTCAGATGCATTACTTAGTTAAAACTTTTACAAATAACGAAGAAAAAGGTGGAAGAAGAGAGGACATATTTTAAAATACATTTTAAAAACCTGTAAGATATATTTTTGTGATGATTATTCCAGTAGAAAGACAAATAATAATACTTTGAAGAATATTTTCTTTTGTTTGGAAAACTTCAGAATAAGTACGTACAGTATGAGCACGGTGTCTAATTTGAGGAAGAACAATGACAATTAACTGCCAGTGGTCTAAACTATGTTCACATCTTGTTTAAAGAGTTTTGTTTTCCATTATAAATATTGACATAGTGTGTTTTACATTTTAAAATATGTTTCAGTTTCAGAGTATTTCATTCAATTTAGATAATTTCAATATGTCCTTTATTCCATAGGCATCAAAGTTTTTAAAATATATAGAGTATGGTTTCATATAGATAAGAAAAAGCAAATTGCCTGAATTTAATTCAATTATAGATGAAAACAACTATTTATTTAACTGAAGTACATATTGAAATTCACAAAATAAATATATTTGTATAGTATGAAGAAAAGCAATATATGAAGAATAGAAAGAAAATATGAATAAAGTATGCATATGGCAGAATCATCTTAGAATGCCAGGGGATATTAACATCATTATATAATTATAAACAGTTAAACTTACTGATAAAATTTATACTTTTATTTGTGAAATCAGAGGTTGCTTATAAATATCAAAATATAATTCTACCATACTTTTGTTGTTTTCTACTTATAAACTTAGTAAAATTGAATAAACACATTTTATTACTATGTGTAACACAGTACCTTTATACAGTAACTTTTAAATTATAAAAGGTAATACTCGCTTGTTAAATGGAATTTAAAATATATTTTTAAATAAATAGGAGAATTTGTAACATTCTCAAACCTTAAATATAGTCATATTTGAATATTCTGGAGCTTTTAACAGATTACGTCTTATCTGCTATGTAGATAGCAGCAATTAGTTTTTGTAGTTTAGAATTTGGGGCTCAGAAATTGAAAGGAACGCCAAAGCAACCAATGAATTGTAAGGCAGAGGAGGACACACACTCACACACACACATTTGACTCCTTTTATATGTATGCATATAAATGGCATGTAATCTACATGCATGTACAATATATACAAGCAAACCTACACATGCGTTTATACATATGAACATGCATTCTTATATAAAGCACGCAGTACATTATATAATCACATTGGCACAGATACCACCCAGAAGTCCATAAGAAATGTAACAATGGTCATGGAACGGGTAGGGTGGTGACTGTAGTAGCAAAGACGAAATGGAGAATGTTCCCTGTCTACCTGTTTCAGGCATTTCTTATACTCCGATTCAAGTCCTTGAGATCTCATTTGTTCGGTCTCAGCTACGCCATGACTGTTTGGACTCTGTCTTCCATCAGCAAAATCCAAAATGGTCCTGCTTATGTCCACAGCCCACAGCTCATGGCTCTCTCACCGGGCTTCTCTGTAGATCTGAGATACCATAAGATCTGCTCATATTGGTACAACCAAAAATACAGAGGAGTTAATTCTCTACGGCATAAATACTTAAGAAATGGGAATACGAAACGCTGACAAAACATCCAGAAAAACTGTTTTACCAAGTATGAAATACTTTTTAAAAATATTTACCAAGTATTAGCTCCTCCACCTCCCTTCCCTAACTTGCATTTTTCTTCCTTCATTCCTTTCCCTATAATTTTGATTCCTGATGGATTGTCAGTATACACATTTTCACTCGGATATCTATTTGTTGGGGAACACAGGCCAAGATAGTTGATTCTAGAAGTGTTCTTAAAAGCAGTCCCTCAGGATAGCATCTTGAAACTGGATCACTCACTATTGTGGTGGCAATAATTTGATCTAAATTAACCCCTGCCATGCAGTAACATAATGATTATTCTCAATCTTACCTATTACTGTGATCAAGTGCATTTGCAAGTGATTTGTTGACATATTTAGTACCTGTAGGACTTGATTTTGGAGTCCATGATAAGTATAAGTAACATTATAGGAAAACTTGCCCAAATCAGAGTCACAAAGATTTTCTCATGTCTTCTTTCTTTCATTCCCTGGGGGTTTTACAGTTTTAGCTTTTAAGTTGAGAACTACAATTGATTTGAATTTTGTTTGTTTTATGATGTAATTTAAATGGCTGAAGTTCAATGTTTTTCCATCTAGCTGTTAGAGTAAAATATCATTTAATTATCTTCCTTGTGTGGGCAATAGCCTATTAACCAACAAAATATGTTAGATAATATTAAATAACATTAGGAAGTAATAGTGTGACTTTTATATATAAGAAGATCAATACATCTATATGTAGCTATATAAATTTTGGTGTTTTGAACCACCATTTATCTTTTCAAAATATTTGTCAATTCAAACAGCTCTAATGAAATATTATGCCCTTTGTTAGAATCCACATAATCTAATATTAAAGCATCTTTAATTGTTAATATACACTCTTTTAAGGCTATATGCTCATTTGTATTTATTTATATGTTTTATTCTTCTAATATCTACTGTAATGTATTCTTAAAATGTAAGCTTAAATCTAAGATTAGGTTATAAGTTTGTTTAAAAAAAGGATAGATATGTTCCAAATTTAGAATCACCTTGTTATATGTACCATTAACTTGAGCAAACAGTATATATAATTTTGTATATCTCTTTATTTTTAATCGTTGGAAACTTGCAAAATATGCAGTATTGGTGGCAGACATAAGCAAAATAGATGACTCTTACATCACCTGTTAAGTTCACAATTCAGAAAATACATCAGAAGAAAAGTTATAAGGTAGAATTATTAATACCTATGAGATAATGGGGTGATCTCAAAATAATAGGAGTAAACACCAGCTACGGTTCATGACCTGAGACAGCGGTAGAGACATTTAACACAGTGCAGCATTTCTATGAGCAAAGGGTGCAGGCAGCTAGCAGCCGCCTGGATGCTGTTTAACATCTACATTAAAAGAATGTCAGGAAGGAAGGAGCAGGAGGATGAGAGTGGTCACGCGGAGAGTCACGATCCCTCACTGAATTTCCAGAACTGTGTCAGTTTTCACATCTATTTACTGCTGAGACAGCCTGTAGCCAGACGGAAGGGTTTTTCGAACAGTCAGCGCATATTTTAACAACTCTTCAGTTCTTCCCCACTGGAGCCTGTGGAAATTTACATAGGTGACAGCAGATTGAGGAAAGAACTGCAGCTTGATTCCAAAGGCTGCTCGCTGGCTGAATTCTGTTTCATCCAGGGTGGCTGTCATTTTCTACTAAGGCCTTTAACTGATCGAAAATGGCCCACTCGTATATGGAGGGTTATATGTTGTCTTTGAAGTTTATTGGTTTAAATGTTAATCTCATCTAAAAATACCTTCACAGAAACATCTGAAGTATATGATCAAATATCTGATTACCATGGATTAACCAATTTGACAAATAAAATTAACCATCACATTATAGAATATCTTTTTTTTTCATTTTTCTCATACTCCTCTTTCCTCTCTTATTTTTCTTCCTCCTCTTTCTTCATTGTGTGGGAAGGAAATGAAAAGGTAGCCAAGAGCTACATGCTAACACCAATCAACTGCATTCTTATGGTAATAAATAAAGATCAGACAAAACTGTGAGAAATCATGATTGCTGTAAACCAGCATTATTAAATTATGATACAGAGGTTGTGGATGAAGTGAACATTATTTCATATTTCTCCCTTGTTGCTTCTTAATTTACCTCCTAATTAACTTATGGAGTTTCACTGTATACTTGTAACAATGATTTTTTAAAGCCTTAATTATGGTTTTCTGACCACAGTATGCAAGCAAAATGTTTTGTGTGATATATCTAAATTTATTTAAAGACTACCATCTGTACTCCTGTGTCCTATTTTAAATGTACACTATATTTGAGCACTTACTCAGCTAAAATTTATACTAATGTAATAGGATTCACTGTCCATTTTTGAAGATGTGCTGAGGGAAATTCAGGTCATGTCACCCAACTATCCTGCTGCTTCCCATACTGAGAAATGTTTCTTATAGAAAAAAAATCTATCATTATTTTTATCTATTTTTCTTGTTATATAAACATGCAATACTGTCAGAAAGGGCTAATTCCTAGTTTAGGCACTTTGAAAAGGAGACAGTATATAATGACAAAATCCTAAACTTTTAACTAATTTGCTTAATTCAGTAGTGGGAAAAAATGTATATACTCATTTAATCAAATATTTATTACATATATGCATCATTCCTGGCACTGTACTAAGCACAAAAGTTATGGTAAGTGCAAGGTGCTCTGCTTGCTCCCTTGTGGAGTTGTAGAGTACGGGAAGGAGACAGAAAAAAGTGTTAAACCAGCTCTAGAATGGAAAGTGCTGGATGCTATGTTCTGGGTCCCTAAACGAGGGTGAGAGTCAGGGAGCATGACCAATTCAAGTATCATAGAATGTTCGGAAGAAAGGAAAACATGTATCTATTGGGAGAGAAATCACTAGTATTTTTGTGTATATGGGGAAATGCAAGTTGCCTTTTGGGTAAATTTCTAATTTCAAACTTTTTCACGGTCTGGCTTCTTTTTAGTGATGCTGACTTAAGGGGATTAGGAAGATTTTCCCCTAGGTACAATAGACCTATAGCTTGACAAAGGCCTCAATTCAGAGACCCATTCTTTTATGAAATGGTTGTAATAGTAGGAATAGATAATTTGGCATTCTGTGGAAGACACCCCTTTTCGGGGAGGGCAGATATCACAGAATAGGACCCCAATTCTTCTTTTCAGAGAAGACATGTTTAGAACTTCTCTAATGTATTTAAAATGCCCAGAATGAAGTTCACTTACGTTAGTCTTCGAGCAATTCTGTGAGGCAATCACAAGCAAGGAAGAGAGGCATATTCATTTTAGATCCAAACATATCTCCCGTTTCTGTGTGTTTATCTAGACTATTAATATGTGGCTAAATTTTAGACCCTTTGCAGGACCAGCCACTCAGACACAATGGTAGCAATCCAGAATAATGGCTGGATGTGAATGTGCATAAAATTCTATCCTTATCCAACAAGGATGGGTCTTTAAGAGACCCTAGGTCAGCTCTCTAAGAATGTGTCTCACCAAAAGGATCGTCAAAACAGAGGATAAGATTCACTAAGATGTGGTAGCCTGTTTTTCCCCCCTATTAATGTTTACTGGAACTATGTGGTCTAATTTAAAGCACTCAAATCTTCGAGCAGTCGAGCAGAGTTTTGTAACTTGGAGCCTCTGGCAAAGGGAGACACTCTCTACCTGGAGGGGCCCTGGAGGGTGTGGGGCTCCCTGGGGATTTAACCACCTTGGCAAAACTAGTAGGTATACTGATTTTGTTTTGTTTTTGTTTTCTTTTCTTTTCTATTCAATATTTATTTTAAATTAAAGGGGTATGTCATTGAACTACATCAAATAGAGTTGAATACAAGAAAATAAATCCAGTTTACCAGATACTTCTTTCCAGGAATTTGCAAGCAGGAATGATCGCTATGGCCTCTGTGATCAGCTGGGTCCCTGAAATTTTGTCTGGAGGTCATGGCAGAAACTACTGAACTACCAACGCCCTTCTCACGTTTGAGAGCATGGCTAGACTACGTCTGCCAGCCATGTTGGTGGTCGGGTCTTGCGGCCAGTTCTTTCAAATAAAATGCATTGCATCTGCCACGTGTCCAGCTTTCAGGTGAGGCATTTAAAAGCGTGTTTATTTCAGTACTTTTTCACTTCATCTGGCTGTCCCCTGCTGGCCCTGGAAGATGGCTGAGCCAGAGGAGGAATGAGGTCCATGAAGGGCTCTGTGGAGAGGAGATAAGACATTGTCAGAACATCACTGTCTAGTGTAAACATTAACATATTTGAACTTAATGTTTACAGTAGTTTATTCTAATTTAAGAAAGATATGGTTAAAATGCTAGAGAATAATGGTTTATAGAAAGAAAATATTGTTTTCTTGCTGCTAAACCAAACTGGGGACCCAACCATATATTTTTAAAAACTATGTGTAAATATTTTTTTAAAATATATAATGTGAGAAAATAAAAAACTGATACACATTAACCGATTCAAAATTAAAACATGAATATGCTTGGTATAATATTGAGTGAAATGTTAGACAGAAATAGACAACTACCACATGATTTCATTTATATGTGAAATCTAAAGAACAGAGCAAGTGAATAAATAAAGCAAAAACAAATTCACAGATATAGAAATCAAATTTATAGTTGCCAGATAGGAGTAGGGTTGGGGAGAAGGGAGGGAAACGTGAAAGAATTAAGATGTACAAATTGCGAATTATAACAGTCATGGAGATTTAAAGCCCAGCATAGAGAATATAGTCAATTATGTTGTAATAACCGTATTGCATCAGACGAGTACCAAAAGGGGGATCACTTTGTTAGTTATATAAATGTCTAATCACTATGTTGTACAGCTGCAATTAATATAATATTGCATGCCAACTGTAATTGAAAGAAAACATTAGAATAATAAAATTAAATCACATTTGTAAAAATTTAAGTAAACAAACACAAAAATTTGATGTTCCAAATTAAGAATTCACTCACAAACACACTGACAAATATTGGTAATAATTAAGGTCATTTGTAACTTTGCTTTACAACATTGAGCCACAGAAATGAAAATGTGTCCCACTTCCTGCAGTTTCTTTTTATGGTAAGGACATCATAAGTTACGATGGTTTGTACAATATAACAAAAATATATAAGATTACTGAAACTACTGAAATCAATGACTCCTTCTTAAAGGTGAGACTGGACTAAGATTTGACATAATATAAATTCTTTATTAGGAGAAATTATTTAAAGAATGTGTGCAAAAATTTTTATTTGATGCAAATCAGTATTCTTCAGGATATATATTTATAATTTCCCTTAAAATTGTCACCTCTTAATTTTAAGAATAGAAAATGTGCACTCAAGTAAGGAGTGTTAAAGGCACATACAATTATTTTCTTTATTGTACTTGTATGCTCAAGGTATTTTCATAAAAATGAAAAGATTCTTCAATTAAGCAAATGATCAACTTGATAATATATCTTAGATATGTGATGTTTAATGAAGTTCAGGAAGACAAGTTATTAACACTATATGAAGTTAAGGAATTACATTTTTGAAACCCCAATAACTTCTGATTTTTTGTTGTAGGAGTATAAGATGTATCTGGCTTGGTAATATACACTGTCTTTTTGGGTGGGGAAGTCTCATTCAAGTTTTTTGAAATGTATGGGTACATGCATATTAATGCATTTGGGGAAGATATGAATTTTGTTATAGAAACTTGCAAATAGCACACCAAGTTTTTCAAACGATTTGCTCAGTGTTCTGTTTACAATTATAATTTGGATTATTCATTATAAATAAAAATATCCTGTGAAGATTTATTTCATGCCTAGATTTAGAAAGTGCTATTTTTGAAAAATAATTACACGTGAGTGGACCTGCACGTTTATGTTTCCTAGACAGTTTGTTACAGTGGGTAGATGTGTGCATTAGGCTAAGCTTTGGGAGGACAGACATCCTGTTCTGATGTCTTCAACCCCCATCAAAGAAACAGAGTAAAATCAAATTCAACGTGATAGTACAAAATATTGGTCACAATTTATATTTTATAAAGAATGTTAGCTAAACATATTAAAATTACATATTCTTTTATTTTAGGCAAGTTTATTTATTTTTGAATATATATATATGTATATATACACGTATATATATATATACATATATATGTATATATATATGTATATATATATATATACACACACACACACACACACTCACACACCCACACCCATGGAGAGCAATACATATGTCATCCTTGGATTTAATCATTCTTTTTATTTTGTTAAAGATGGATTTATTTTAGAGGAACGTTATTTAGCTCTGTTAGATTCCCTGTCATTTTCTAAATGGTATGGTTCAGCTCAGCATCCAAATTCTAAAGAATCAGTTCTGCTCATTTCCATTTAGATGAGTGCCTGATTAAAGTACAATAGCACTCTGACTTCTCAATGTTAACTTTTATATTTTTTCATAAGAGAGTGTCACTTTTTTACACAGTTTAACAGACAACTTTGGGAGCTACTCAAACACTAAAGATTTGTTTTAGTTCGCATTTTCATTATGATGCATGTATTTTCCAAAGTTTTGTAAGTGTATAATGGTTTCTGGTATGAATTTTTCCCAAAAGAGTATTTTAATTATTATAGGAAACTTGAAAATTAACAGACAGTATCTAAGAAGAGACATGTAAAGACTAAAGGGATGAATACAATAATGTAAATATTAAAATTGAGGATGCGAACTAAAATATTGGGAAATAATGAAGGCTGTATAATCCCCTTAATAATTTGCCAACATTGCCAGGTATATACATACATTTTGGTTCATCTCAAACATTGTAAAGATTTGCTTCTGTCAAAGATCAACTTTTCAGGGAGTGCTCTTGTTACCCTCTATTAGTGACTTGTTAAAATAATTGTCCCTGTGGTTACTTGATTTTTTTCTGTTCCATTAATCTTGTCCTGTAATACGCTCTGGAATTTTTCACTTAAATTAGGAAAATAAAATAAAAAGGTAGGGATAGAGGCTTTCAAAAAAGTAGCTAGGTCTTTCTGTCTCACAGGTCTAGCCCAGAGAATAACCTAGTGGCAGTCACTCTGCTACTGCCTTAAGTCAAAAGAAATTCCTTCTTTTTTTTTTTTCAATCCATAATTTATTATTGGCTTATAGTAATCAGCTACTAAATATATCTAACCCTACAATTCCTCACTGAATTTTAGCTCTGAAAAATTCCCATTTCTATATTGCTGATCTTACCACCTCTTTAATCTTTAGTTTGATTTTATTAAAGTAAAAATAATACCTATAGGAGACTTAAGTGGCTATCTACCTCACTTTCAATCCCCCTATTAATTTTATTCATTTTAAAATTCTCTCTTATATAACATCGTTATACCATGTTTAGCCTAAGGGAATTATAAAAATCTCATTCTTCTCTCCAGCTAGATTTAGGAAAACTTATAAGACCTTGACCCTTCTCCAGAAATAAATTAAATTTTATTCTTAGTTATATTTGTATTAATTTGTGTCCATTTATATTTGGAGAAGTCTGCTGAAAAGGTTCTGGGGAAGTTTCTCTCATTACACACAAGAAATCTTACCCACAGTTTGTACTACCTGTTCTTATGTTTACAAACTCAGCCATAGCCATTTTACTCTTATGAAGGGAGAAAGCCTGAGAATGAAGTTATTCGGTTGAGGATGGCAAGTCAGAAAAAAAAAAAAAAAACGGGTTCCTGATGACAGTTGAATTCTGAATTGAACAACATTAAGGTGCCTGACCTCTAGAGCCTTTACTATATAAAATAATAAATTTTCCTTTTTGAATTGGAAATGTCCCACTCTTTTCCTGGAAAAAGTCATATCCAGTGTTGTACTTTCACAGAGTTCTGGTGGGGTGATTTAATAAGTTAATTCACATATAGCACATGGCAGAAAGCCTGGTGCAGAAAAGTGTATTAAGAATGGAAATTATTACTCTTGAATTTCTTCTTCAATTTCTCTTGTTGTTATTATCATATCTTAGAGTTTGAAATTTTAGATATACATATTTTCCTTCTCAATAATTAAATGTATATATAGCAAGTAAATTTCTTCTTATTATGTGACAGAGTAGCTTATCTCCTTAACCATAGTTTTTAAACAATATTTTGGCTGTATGTTTCCTGATAAATTTCTGAATTATAATGTTAAATTTTATTTCCTGCTACAGATGAATAGTTTAATCTGACAAGAATGCTTTGTACTTAATGAGTGTTTTCAGCTTGGTGAGGAAATTGAAATGGGATTTGGTGTTTTCACCATTGAGTTGATATATTTCTCTGACTATGTGTATTTCCCTGACTATGTAAGGTACCATAATCTACATCTGTGCCTGGTTTTTCCCTTTTCATGTTTCATATGTTTCACATACTCCAAGGACCAAGGCTCTAACTGTCCCCCTGCCTTTAAAGAGCAGTTGCATTTTTTTATGTTGATAGAAATGTTGGTCTGTCTCTTAAGCAGAGTTCAAAATAATACTTGGTTTTCTTCCTCACTTACACCTCCACTCTCTGTGTATGATAGCTGCCTCCCATTCGTGAAGCTTTCTAGAGTTCGTTTATACAAATCTACTTCTTCCAACATAATTTCAGGAAGGTTTAAACATTCATGAATTTTCTAAATCAGTTATACCTTCTCTATTCTCGTTCCAGACGTACACATATTATTGCTGTTATCTCATTTGTTTTTTCTTTGTTAAGTTTATGTTTTTTTTTTATTTTATAACTTTATTGCTATTTTAGTGAATCTTCGGGGGAATGGAAATAAACACATATGTTCAGTCCAACTGTCATTTCCAGATGTATTGTATTGTGGTTTTTTTCTATATTCAGCCTCAAATTACTTTGTACATCACTACAAAATTAATGTTCCATTACTTTATGTCTTGCTTAATAAATTTTAAAGCACTATGAGGATCTATAGGACAGGATTCAAATATCTTTATTCTGGAGCCATGTTCTGCCCAGTTTTTGATTAACGTATTCCCAAACATGACGTTGAATATCCCCGTTCACGTACCAGCTGATGCCATACTCCCATCCAGACTTTGATTTTTCTCTGCCACTGCCTAGGCAGATGTGCCACTTCCATTGACAAGTGTGGATTTCTGGAGGGCTGAATCATTTGTTCATAGTCAAATGTCAGGGTCAGTGTCAGAGCCACATTTGTAACTAGAATCACTGATTTCAAAGCACAGGTTGTTGTATTACGCCTAGATGCTCTACGTGTGAAAGTTCAAGTCTACAAGTGTCTGGATTGCACCTCCACTATTGTAATGCATTGTTTAGTGGACAAACCCTAAATGTGAGTTTTGAAGCCATAAAAAATCCTCTGTACTTCCCTTTTGCAAGTAGAAATTATATATGCGATAGAGAAAGATTAGGCAGGAAAAATTGGCAAACCAGAATTCTTCAGGAAAAAAAAAAAAAACAAAAAAACCTTCTGATTATCCTTACTGCATATTATAGACATTGTGTTCTAAGCAAATTGTAGTCTACGGAGTTTTTACATAACTGCTTTTGAATGTGCACATATCATTTATATTAAAATAGCTACACATCATTTTATCTAACTTTTTGAAGTGAACAAATTCCTAAAATTTCTCAATTTGATTCTAAGAAATTTTATATATAGGAATAATTTGTCAATTTGTAGTTTAAAAAAATAATTAGACCCCTGTAAATGCATTCTTTTTTTTTGTGTGTGATTGAGGGATTTTAGTCAAGAAAATTGTGTCTTTGTAACATGAAAATTGAAGACTGAGAATTTGTTCATTTTGCTGGGTTCACATTGAAGGTTAGAAGTAACTACTTTCTGCCCAGTAGATCCTGCAGAAACATTGAAAGAACAAGCTGACTACTAGGGTTTGTTGCACTACATATTATATGAGGAATTTCTAAGAATGTTGGGATGTGATAAGAGTAAATATGTAAAGCTATAAATGTTACCAAGTAAGAAAACACCAAAACACAATTATGGATTATATAAAAGGGGGGTATAATCAGAAATTCCTTAGATATTTGCTTCAGAAGTTGTGTTTTTATTAAATATATATGTAAATCAACAATAACCATGGCCTTTTTATAGATTTCTTTTGTCAGTGATATTTCTATAAACTCTCATATGTACAATTATAGTTAAATCTTATTTTATTTAATATACACCATAATGTTAAAATATTTTTATCATTTTTCCTATCCAACAGCACCATAAAATATGTATTATTATGTGCTCATTTTAGAACCAAAAAAAATAAACTATGTCTAAATATTTAAGTAATCTTAAACCATGTGATCTTTTCACTATGTGCCATTACTATTAAATGGTAGAGTTAGAATTTTCTCTCTCACAATTTAAAGTTTTTCTAACCACTATTCTGTTTTGTAGAAATAAGGAAATTTGAGTCTTTTTAGTGTTTCTAAGATTATCTTACTCTGTCCAGAACACTATCCGATTTTTACTTATAAATTATGTCCTCCTTCCTCAATAACGCTTCTTGTTTTGCTTTTAACTCTCCAATGTGGCCCACAGAAATCAAGAAACTCACAAACAAGGACACATCCAATCACAAGGCCCAATCAGGAGAAGTAAGATTAGAGAATATGTGTTTGTTTCTCATATGAATGACAAGCACTGAAACTTAAAACACTGTTCATTTTTATATCTAGCTTATCATTTCCAGCCCCCTTTATATTAGGTTCAAAATTCTATTTACTTTTGTACATCAGTTAACTAACAAATATAAAGATTTTATAAACTATGAGATCAACTAACAAACTGTAGAAAAATTATATATATATATATATATACTCTACAGTTATAATGACATATATATATATACACGGAAATATTATAATGTCATTAATAATGTCATTATAATGACATATATATACATATATGTCATTAACAAAACAACCTTATATTTGGATATTATGATTGTTTTCTACTGAGAAACGTATTAAACATTATGTAATCTCTAAGTAATTACTTCCATAATTATTGATCACCATAATTCTCTAATTAATCATTTAAATATGTAAAAGACCAATGTTTATGCCACTTCTACCTCTTACTTATTAACCAGAAAATGTCTCTTAGTATAACTATGTACTAATGATTGAGTTATTTAGAGAAATATTATGCAAGTATTCTCTTATTTTCTTTTAAATTTCTATTTCACACCCTCAGCCAACTGTCCCATAGTTTAACTTTTTCTACATCCTGTAAAGAAACGAAAACACTGTCAATATTGTTGTGTTACATTAATCTTAAAATAGTAGCAAATAACCTTGATTACAAGGCTCAAACCTGACAGGATAACAAATGGTTCATTGTGACTGAATGAAATGTAGAGACAGTTATTTAAGAACTGAAAAAAGAAGCTTAAGGGAGGGCGATAATGGAAACTTCATTCAGAAAACATTTACAGAAGTGGAAAATATACTTTGCTTCAAAATTCGAAGTATAATCCAAAATAGTAATGTTCCATTTCCAAATCATGTTTAATTTGATAAATGCCATTTATAAAACTATATAAAGTAAATTTTGACATATCTGTCATAGCCTCTATTTATGAAAATGTGATGTCTTTTCATTATGATGGATCAGTGTAGCAATGCAACAAAGATTTTTTTCATACAATGTCTTTAAATCTTGAACTTTCAAGATATATTTATAATTTTGAAATTATAAAGTATGAGTAAAATCAAAATACACACATTAAAGAATGATGAATGACCTAATTAAAAGATATTATTTTCTTTTCTTTTCCAGGGAAGAGTGCTAACACCGTTGCCTACTACCACAAATTACCCAGTCAAATTCCCCACATTTGGGGAAATCGCAGTGGTCAGCACACCTGGAGTGCCATGGGTCAACCTCACCCTGGGAAAACCTTCGTGATCATGGTATCTCCTTTGCCAGGTAAGTATTAAAAGGAACTCTTTAAGAAACTGAGACACTAATACAATTATGAAATAGAAAGCGAAACAAACCAACAGAAGCTTTAAACAAAAGGAGGTTCAGCAAAATAAAGAGCTTCTTCACGGCTAAAGAAAACATCAGCAAAATGAAAAGGGAACCAACCATTTGGGAAAATGTATTTGCCAATGATACCCCAGATAAGAGTCTGACCTCCAAAATATATAACGATCTCACATGACTCCACTCCAGGAAGATAATCCAATAAAAAAATGAGCAAAGGACATGAACAGAGACATATGAAAGGATGCTCACCATCACTAGCCATCAGAGGGATGCTAATTAAGACCACAGTGAGATACCACTTCACACCCATCAGAATAGCCATCACAACCAAATCAACAAACAATAAGAGTCAGCAAGGTAGTGGAGAAAAGGGAATCCTAGTACACTGTTGGTGGAAATGCAAACTGGTGCAATCACTGTGGAAAATAGTTTGGAATTTCCTCAAAAAACTAAAAATTGAACTGCCTCATGATCCAGTAATCCCCCTTCCGGGATTATACCCTAACGATCCTGAAACACCAGTTCAAAAGAATCTATGCATCCCGATGTTCATAGCAGCACAATTTACAATAAGCAAGCACTAAAAGTAACCTAAGTGCCCATCAGTAAATGAGTGGATCAAAAAATGAAGGTACATTTACACAATGGAATACTACACAGCAGAAAGGAAGAAGGAACATCTACCCCTAGTGACAGCATAGATAGAACTGGAGAGCATTATGCAAAGTGAAGTAAGCCAGGAGGTGAAAGACAAATACCACATGATCTCACCTATAAATGGAACTTAGTCAACAAAACAAACAAGCAAGTGAAAAATAACCAGAAACATTGAAATAAAGAACAAACTGACAGTAACCAGAGGGGAGGGAGATAACGGGGAAAGAAGGGGAAGGGTTGGCAAGAAACATGTATAAAGGTCCCATGGACAAATCAAAGGGCAGTAAGATTGAGGGTGGGAGGTGGGGGTGGCAGTTGGGCAGAGGAGAGTGGTAGGGGAAAAATGGAGACAATTGTATTTGAACAACAATACAAAAAAGTTAAAAGACAAATATAATATATAGAACAAGACAAGAAAATGAGCTTAAAGATATATAGTACATCTTTAAAGGATAATTAGCTGTCTCTGGGAAGAAATCAGTTTGCAACTGTCCTGCTATAGATCTGTATAGTTCAACATAATTACTTTGGGGAAAACCATACCTCAATATTTTCAGATAGAAATAATCCTTTCTGTTATTAAGGGAATTTAGAAGACATATTAGAAGAAATCAAAATAACACATGTCATTTTTTAACATTCCTTGAATTAAGACAAATATTTTATGTATTAAAATTTCCATCATTTGTATCTTGAAATACTATTATTAAAAATCTCAAAACAAAGGATTTTAGCATAACACAATTCTATATGTAATCTTCACTGCTACCCATGGTTGGTCATCAATTATCCAATAATTATATAAATAGAGCATGCTAGTATTTGTTTTTTATCATGAGTTTCTACAAATGATTGCAAATGAAAATTTTCTTTAACAATATTTTACAAAGTAATCTACATTCTCTTATTTTCCTTTTGATGCCTTTTGTTTAATCATTCTTCTTTATTTTACTTACTGGCTGATAACATTTTACTTGATAATTAATATTTCATTATTTGGTGAAAACTGAATAACAAACGATATTAATCCACTCTCAAGACACAATTGAATCCTTTTCTCTACTATGTGGTTTTTATAATAGGGTTCATGTTTTGATATACCGATGTCAGTCTGGAAAAAGTCCAGTCATTTTTAATATAACAAGAATGGTTTATGCAACATCGATGTAACCTGGCAGCCAAGGAGAGTGGACTGGAACACGTGTGTGTGAACAATGGCAAGTTCTCTGTACCAGTCAGTGGGGGTGGTAGACACCGCTGAGTAAGCAATTGTACTGTGTGGCCATTACATTCAAATTGACTGAGCAAGAAGAACAAGAAATGTACATCAAATTTTGCGTTAAGCTTGAACATTCCTCTGTGGGAATCTGGTTGATTCAGAAGGCTTTCAGGGATGAAGCCATGAGTGCAGCACAAATAAAAGTGTGGCACAAATGCATTAGAGGTGGTCGAGAATTTTTGAAAGGGTCCGCATTCTGAAAGGCCAGCAACAAGCAGCACACCTAGAAAGTTGAATGTGCATGGGCTTTAATCAACAAAGATCAATGACTGACAGTGCAAGAACTAGAAGCTGATCTGGGGATTCTGAAAACTACTCTGTCCAAGGTTTGGACACAGGATCTTTGCCTGAAACATGTGATGGCAAAACGTGTTCTATGGCTTCTGCTGCAGAGCAGAAGGGACACTGTGCTGCAGTTATTAATGACTTGATGCAAAATGAACCATATTTACTCAAGAAGGTCATAACCACAGATGAATCATGGGTCTTTGCTATGATCCAGAAATTATGTTTCTTGTATAGTATATCTTTTTCAATAAATGTCTCTATATTTCATATTACATGGCTGAATACTTTCTGGATAGACCTCGTGTATTGCTTGCACATTGGTAAAATCACACTTTAAGGATCAATAAGGAAGAAGCACATCATTTATCCCAATTGAGAAATATGATGGATTTATTAGATGAGATGTAGATTAAGGTCCAAGCAAAAACCCTAAAGTTACCTTGTATTAGAACCAATTATATCTTTATACTGAACCAAGAAAACATCTCAGTTTCATTTCACTACATGTTAAAGTTACTGGAAAATAACTATTTTTTATGAAAATGCTGTCCTTAATGTGAAGTAGTATTTTCTGCCTTAAATCATCGAACTAAATACTGGAGACATTTGATTGTTGGTCTGACTACATGACACCAACTTTTATTGCAATGGGATGCCTTCCTCAGTGTGAGTCTGTATTATATTAAGCCACATTTATTACCCATCTCTTTATGGTAACAAAATTATCCTGTTATGTATGTGGTTTCCAATGTTTGCCTTTGGATTAACAGGAAATGAAAAGAGTGTCCAGTTGAGAAACTACTAGAGGCATCCAAATGAGCCATATGCCATTAACACATATTATCTACTCATAAATCTCATAATTATTGGGAGAATTTTGCAATTCCAGAAGGTAATCATAAAATTATCTTGGCTCTGTATTAGAATGGTAGCAAACAGGAATTGTGATCATGAAATCACAAAATGAAGCCATGCCTGATGGCCTGAAATAGATGCTTATGTTGAAAAGAACTTAAAAGGGTATGGCACCCTCCAAATTACTTGAAACAAGTGAGCAAGACAATTAATCTAATTTTTCTTCAGAAAATCTTTTTAAGAAGACATTTTAAAAAATGCCTGATGCTAGAAAATTTATGGCAGTTTCAGCTATAGTAAATATAATTAGAAAATGATAGTGATAATAACAATTAGTTATTAATACTTACTGAGTTTTAACTATATATATATATTTGACCCTTGTCTCTACCTTGTCTTACTTAATCTTGTCAACAACCTAGTAAATTAGTTCCAATTATTTTTTACAGATTTTATTTATGTATTTTTAGAGAGAGGGGAAGAAAAGGAGAAAGAGAGGGAGAGAAACATCAACGTGTGATTGCCTCTCACACGTCCTTTTCTAGGGACCTTGCCTACAACCCAGGCATGTGCCTTGACTGGGAATCGAAGCAGTGACCCTTTGGTTCACAGACCCATGCTCAATCCACTGAGCTGCACCAGCCAGGGCAAGTCCAACTATTATCTGCATTTTGAACACTGCAGGAGATCAGTGTCCTCGGGAGGAAGGAGAATTCTTGGAAGAATGAACTACTCAAGCTACTTAGGCACTATTGCTTGACGTCCAGTGAGGGCCCGCCCACTGCCAGGAATGAGGCCTGAAACATGGGGCTCTGGGAGGAACTTAGGAGATAGCTGAATGTGAGACAAGATGTGAAGCCTCTGAGGCCATTGGTCTTTTTAAATAAGAACTAGAAAACTTTGTACAAAGCTATAGAAGTTGCAAAAAACATATGTTTACAGAAAAAATATGGCTTCAGGTTTATTTAGCAAAAGAAATTAAGAGCTCTAAGACAATAATCCCCACTGTGCTACTGATATCTTATGATCATGAGCTTGGTCCTTAGTCTTTATTTCTTCTGCTTT
This sequence comes from Micronycteris hirsuta, assembly GCA_004026765.1. Taxonomy (NCBI): domain Eukaryota; kingdom Metazoa; phylum Chordata; class Mammalia; order Chiroptera; family Phyllostomidae; genus Micronycteris; species Micronycteris hirsuta. Next base: position 24,318 of record PVJI01004783.1, on the reverse strand, counting down.
CATCTCCTCACCTTGTAAAATGTAGATGAGAAACATATGACTTAATTAGCAATTTTCTCTAAAATATAGAACATTATTAAATGTGGTTAGAAGCACAATTCTTTACATGAGAAATGCAAGTTTGGGGCTAGATGATATTGTTTTATGGTAAGAGTAGCAAGTTCCCTTTAACTTCTAATTGCATGTGAGTATCTTATCTTTGTTAGCAAAGATGGATGCCAATAAATTGAACACGTCCTTCTACATCGTGAACATTGGCACCAGCCAAGTAGATTATAACCTGATGAAATTAACCCAATGGTAATAGACAAATTGATGTAGCTAGTAGTGCTTGTGATCTATGCTCACAAGAAATAAATATATCCTAGTACTTCCTAATTGTGTGACCTCGTGTTAATCATTTACATGATATTCAAATTTATAATGGCTAAAATATTCATAATCATCTCTTATTCAGGATAGTTGTAAATTGTAAGGTATCAGTGGTATCCTAAAGTATTTAAAAATATTTTTTGGACTGGAAATGGGTAAACAAACATCATAACCATACACTAGCTCTAATTCTTCCACTTTAAACATAAGAAGAAGATTGCTGCTTGTCTTTTCTTTCCTTGTACTTGCTTCCTTGAACTTTTTTATTACCATGATAGAAGCAGGGGCTGCTTTATAAATGTATTAATTCATTTATTCATTCATTCAATGATCAAATATTAAATGCTTTAAAATATTAATTAATCGTAGGTAAAATAATAATGCAAAAGAAATATAACACAGTGTGCTATTAAAGAGAAGAAGGTACAAGAAAAATTAAGAAAGTGTGTTAATGTTTTCTATCACAAATTGGTATGTAAAAAATTTCCACAGTCTTGCTGTGGCTGGTGTGGCTCAATGGATTGAGTGCTGGCCTATGAACCAAAAATTTGCCAGTTCGATTCCCAGTTAGGGCACATGCCTAGGGCCAGGTTCCCAGCTGGGGACATGTGAAAGGCAACTGATTGATGTATCTCTGACATACTGATGCTTCTCTCCCTCTCTTTCTTTCTCCCATCCCCTCTCTCTAAAAGTAAATAAATAAAAGTGTTAAAAAACTGTCCACAATCACATCAGCTTAAAAATATACACATATATTATCCCAGAATTCCAGCCTAGGCATGATTTAATTTGATTTTCTGTTGATCTCACAGACTCACGACTGAAGAGTGAGTTAGGGTGCCTTCTTAAGTGGTGGTTCAAATAAGGGACAATTGGATTCTAAACTCACTCAGGTCATTTTCAGAGTTTATTTCTTGGTGGCCGTATGACTAAAGGCCTTGCTTTTTTGTTGGCTGTCAGAGAGGCCGCCCAGTGTTCCTAGCTGTCACTTCTAATCCCTTGCCATTCGGACTTCTCCAGTGTGGGCCCTCACCTCATCAAGACAGTGAGGAGGTGTGTTGTCTTGGAACTGCCCCAGTCCCTCTAGAAGGAGCTTTAACCTGATTATAGCAATCTTATCTGGTATAATCTCCTTTTTACTTTACTCAGAATTAACCAATTTGTAAAATAATTATGCCTATATACTTGCTTCTTTTTGCCATATTCCTTTACTAGGTCCTGCCTTCTCTCAAAGGAAGAGAACCCTACAGAATAAGGACACCCCGGGAACCACTCCCAAGGTCTGACCATCACAGCTATGGTAGTCTGAGCTTAAATGAAAGAACGTTTAATTAAATTTAACCTTAACGATCCAAATAACAACTAACAGTATGAGTCATTTCACTTTCAAGGGTAGAGACAAAATTAATAAATAATTTAACAGTATAATTTTAACAAAATTAATAAATAATGTATTAACATTACTAATAAATAATTAAGCATTGTATACACTGGTGACACACAATCTGTGTCATAGTAGCATGTAGCACTGTATTTAAAAAAAAACAGGATATGTATACAAAGTGTGAACAGGAGAAACTCTGTTTTTATAGGATGATAGGGGGAAGCCTCTCTGTCAGTTATGTATCGGCAGGATTTAAGGAAGCCAGGCATTCTTCATTGAGTAGCACACTTGATGAGACACCAGCTTATAGCTGAAGTAATGTACACACAAGTGGAAGTGTAGGAGGTTATGTGAGAAATGGAGTTTGTCATTTTGGCTTTGAGGACCATGATCAGGGTTTGAGTTTTACTCTGAGAAAATTAGGGAAACATTGGTGAGGTTGAGTCAGAGAATGTCATATGTGGACAATGATATTGAGAATGTCATACACAGAAAGAGACAGGGAGCTGGCGAGGTGCTACCACAGAGATCTAGTTATAAGGGCATATTGATATGATATTGGTGGTTGAAGACATGTTAATGAGTGATTAAATCATGGATATATGTTAAAGATAAAGCAGGAAAGATGTGTGGATAGGTTGAATGTAGGTTGTGACTCCAAGAATTTTTTTTTATCCTCACCGAAGGACATTTTTGCATTATTTTTAGAGAGAGAGGAAAGGAGAGAAAAAAGTGAGAGAGAGAAACATCAATGTGACAGAAAAAAATTGATTGGTTTCTTTTTTATACATGACCTGCCTGGGGATCAAACCCACACTCTGGGCATGTGCCCTGACTAAGAATTCAACACATGATCTTTCGGTCTATGTGACAATGTCCCAACCAACTGAGCCACACCAGCCAGGGTCCAAGGATTTTGACCAGAATGACAAGAAGAATGAAGTTTTGCATTATTTAGATGGGGACATCTGTGGCAGAAACATTGTATGAAGCAACACTAATTCCAAGGATTGATCCCTGGAACACCCACTATGAGCACCCAATCTTTAGAGAGCGGGAATATTAGGAGGACCCTCAAGGGAACCTAAGTAGAAATAGGCAGCACACGGTAATGAATATGACCAAAGTGGAGTCCCAGAAAGCAATAATAAAAGGGTTTACAAAATTTTAAAGATTGCTTAGCTTTTTTACTCTTTTCTTCAGCTACCTTCAGTTGGAGAAGTACTTGAGTAAGCAAGGTTGAGGCTTTATAGGTAAATAATAAAAAGAAAGATAGAAGAGAAGAGCCAAAATTTTAAGAGAGTAAAAAAGTGATTATTATGGATTGTAGATTCACAGTTTGAAAGAAAGGACAGAAAGAACATGGGGATGGAGGGAAGGAGCAGAGAAGGACAAATGGTAGGAAGTCAAGTTCTAAAGGGAGACAACTGGAAAAATATGGAATGAGAGATTGGAATGTAAATGAAGAAATGCAGTTACTAGAAATGATAGAAGTACCATTTGTTTATTGTTGAAATATGTCATTTACTTATTTTTAGAAAGAGTGGAAGGGGATGAAAGAGAGGGAGCAATACATCAATGTCGGAGGGAATCATTGATCAGGTTGCCTCTTGTACACACCTGATGGGGGACTGAACCCACCACCCAGGCACGTGTCCTGACTGGGAATCCAACAGATGACGTTCACTGTTCCTGACAACACCCAATCAACTGAGCCACACTGGTCAGGGCGGCAGAAGTACAATTTAAATTCAGGTGCTACTGGGGTCCCCACTTCTACTCCAGCACAGCACTATGTATTCCATATCTGTGTGGTAACAATGTATCAGAAAGAAGAACTCTAACAGCTCTGTTGCTTCTGGGCCAAGTTCAGGAACTCAGGTCACTACTCCTGTGCATAGATCCAGCCTCCACATTGCTCATCAGCCCGCCCAGCCCCCAACTTCACCCTCAACAAGCCGATTGGGGTCATCTCACGGGTTTCACAGGCCTCAGGTTCTTCCAGCCTGTCTTCAGCCTTGGGAGAGACAAACCACCGTAGATCTGGCTTTCCTGAAGATATCACCCATTTTATTTTTAATCTGGAACACCTACGTTTTTATTCAATTTAGGATTTAATAAAATATTAGAAAAGTGTTTGACTTTAAGCAGCTTCTTTTAGCTTTCCTGCAACAAATATCCATTAGCAAGAAAACAGAAATCATTATCTGTTTGAAATGGTAAGGGCAATTATATGTAGAAAAAATAAACTTCACTACTGCCATATTTGCATATATATTTCTGGTCAACACCACTTGTATTTGGGTGTGAAGTAGTGTGTTGTGATATTTTTTTTCCCTGAAAAACGTTTTCAAAAAAGAGACTTCTTAGTGAAAACCTTTTCTTGGAAATAGCACTGATATTTTCAGTTACTGTGCCTTAATGTAAATTAATTTGTCAACTTTTAGACCATGACCATTGACAGCCAGTACACTGCAGGTTGTTTAAATTGGATATAAAATAGTGTTTTGCTGGAGATGAGAAAGAAGGAGTTTCTGAGCCTAAGTGATATTAGTTTAATTCACAGCGTGATCTTGGGAAATATCCCTGTCTTTGGAAAGGAGGCAGGCAGAGTGTGGAGAATTAGAGGGATATGCACTTTCTTCATATATTCTTAAGTTTTAAATATATCTCAATTTCTAAAAATAAAAGGCCATGCGATATATTCCAAATGTAGTTTTATTAATAAAATCAGTAAAGAATTAATAAAAACAAATTAAAAGTTTAGCTTGCCACAAAGAGGCCATCATTTGTTTGATACTAGTGAACAGCCTGGCTTTTAATGTAAAATATTTTTCCAAGAGAAAATTATGCTGAGTTGCTCTCCGGGTAATTAAATTTTCAGATGTAATAGCTTCAAACTATTTATGTTTCTTGAAAAAATTACTTCCAAGTCATTTGCTTCAATTTTGTGAACCAGGGCTCAGTTATTATAAGTATTACAGAAGCAGTAGTTGCTATTCAGCAAAGTGATGCTCCACTCTCTGCTCTCTCAGTCACTCCTGGTGGGACACACAAAGAGCACAGAATTGTAGGAAATCTGTAAATGTGTTGCTTTTAACAGCATTATAATGCAAACTGTAAGGCTGTAAGAGACAAGCTTGTAAGCAATGGGAGTCAGGCAAGTCCTGAACCTACACTGTAAAATCCTTTAAGTCTACTCTCGTCACAATAGCTGGTGCATCATTTATTTCACTAGGTTTATAGAGAGCCATTTATTATAGTGAAATGGCTATTCTATAGATAAATATTGAATAAACATCTATCACACTCTGGGGCATGATAGTCCTTCCAGCTCCTCTCTCCCACTGTCTTGTGTTCCAGCCAGTGAGGGGTACTTGCCCTCAGAGTTTCTCATCCCACTTCAGAGTCAGGTCCTTGACACCGACAGCATGACCTTGCACAACCTTTTTCAAGGAGCAGCCATTCAGAATATAAGTGCTTATTACATTTCATAATTAAGTTCTATTTTTTTTCTAATATAAGCATTGTGTTTCTCCGTGGCTTTCTTACTAAGGAGATCTTATAATTCACAAGATTTGATACAAAACCCACCTCCTTGATTAATGTTTATTTTCATATGACTGTTTACCTAATATTAGAATGAAAATAGCTAAATACAATCATGCTGTTTTTTGTATACATGGGGAGGAATGAAAGAGAAAGTATGTTGCTAGGAGCAGATGCTGACAGCTGACAGCTGCATGAGGTGCCTAAGGAAACCAGGTGCTGGTGATGGAGCTGAGGCTCTGCATTCCAGACGGTGTTTCCCTTTGTTCTGTTTTGCCTCCTCAAAATTTGTGTGTCTGAGCAGAAACCGCATGACTAAGTATTAATTTGTAATGAACCAGGAATTGTTAATAATTAGTTAATAATGTAATAATTAGTTAATAATGTAATGTAATCTTTACATATTTTTGTAGAAATTTTTCACATTTTATAAAGTAACTTTTAGGTTATTTATTAGTTACAGTGGATTTGTACTCATGTAAAAATGTTGGCCAGAATTTGAGTGATGATGATCCAATTTTTTTATAGTAAATATATTCTGGACTTCTTAAAAAAGAGCTATTTTAATGTGCACAATCTTTCTACACTGTGGATGTGTAAATCCACATGAAAAGGTGAGACTAGCCACACTTGTGAGATACATACATATAGACTAGTTAAGATGTTGAATAACAGCTCCAAATGATAGTGATTCAGATTGCACCCATGATGAATAGAATAGGAGAATGGTTAATTACATAAATATTCAAATGATAAGGATCTGAAAGATGGTATTTCATTAGACATGACATGCACAAAAATGCCACAAAGAGGTATTATGGTGAAGATGTTTTTATTGTTAAGTGTCGTTTATAAACCAACTCTGGAATCGTCTGTGAGTCATGCCTAAAAATCACTGGCAGTGTGGTCAACCTGTTGGTGTGATGCTGAGAAACACGTTTTGGAGGGACAAAAGGTAAAAAGGGTGCAAGCCCCGCGTGTAACACTAGCTAAGGACTTAATTGGCAACATAGGGTTATGAATTAAGCCCTGCTAAATTCTTCTAATTTTACTGTGTTCCACAGCAGTGTGTTTCAATGTATTTTATACAATCTTCATGCCAAATAATTCATGCTGGAATGTAGTTATTACATTAAAAATGTCTTGTCAAAAGTGACTCTCCATAGATGAGAAACTTGCAACTTAATATTTTTTAAAAAATCCTTTGAATATTGGATATACCAGTGCTTAAATTATGTGATCTCTGATTCAAAGATGCTTCAGGATATTTCCTCAAATAGATACACTTATTTGGATTTGCTGTATTTCCCATCTCTCCCTCTGTGAATTACAACCACACCCTTGTCACAAGCTGACCTTATCTGAACTTTGTCCAAGGTCAGTCTTTTATTCATTGGCTAAACACTTCAAATGCACTCCCCGTTTCAATCTGGTACAAGCCAAACTCTCTGAAATGACTTAAACCCCCCTCATCATAACCAGTGCCCCCTTGGTTCTCAGACACCTTAAATGATGCTTCCTCTCGTTCCCTCTCTGACTTCTCCCATCACACCGACCACATAGCTTTCTCCAAAGGTCCCATGTGAGTTCCACATCTGGCTTTTGTTCTGACACTGCCTGAACCAATTTTCCCCAAACATCTTCATGGTGAATGCCCTTGATTCTTCAGCTTGTGGATCAAATATCACCAAAAAGGCTTACACATGTCAACCTAAAAGAAAGTATAACCCATTCCCAGGCCCACTCATACTCACAACCCCTTTTCTTGTTCTACTTTGTGTTTTGTTTTATAACACAGTTTCAGGAAGCTAGGTGTTTTTGGTTCACTGAAGGATCTTTGGAAGGTGGGATAGAACATGCTCATGGTAGGCATCAAGACAAGACTTTTATTTTTTAAGTTTAACTACATGACAACGAAACAAAAGCAAATCATGCTTTAGTTTAAATATAAATGGTAGTGTAAAATTTTCAATGGCCACTGGGAACAATTGGACAGAAGTTAGATTCTTTTTTGCTTTAAAAATAAGCAAAGTGTATAGTACTAAAAATAGTTTTTGGGTGATTTAGAGTCCCTCTGTTTGAATTTAGATTAAGTGATGTCTTTCTTTAAGCTCATCAAATCAATCCAGCAAGAAAACCTAAGAGATTAAACCCAGACTTACTTATGAAGTACATATTAAATGATCTTTGAAATTAAGCATTAATGTTCATGAACAAAAAGTTTCAAATGCTATATATCAGAAAGAACTTCATAAGAAAGAATGTCATTTGACTCATTTCAATAAGCATTATTATGTTCAACAAATCAAGGGATAATTTAATTTTTCATTTTAAAGGTTTGCAATTTTCATCTAGTTTAATGTTCACAGGTGCTCATAACTTTTGTTCACTTGGTATTTTTGTAATTAAATCCTTAGGTCATGAAGTTCTCCCTCTAAGTAAAAGCTCCCTTGCACTTTACTAATACAAATTATGTGCTGCAGTATTCAAATAACAAATATTATGCAGTGGCTTCATGAAAATATGGAGAGATGTGCTGCTGAAACAAAATGGGTGCTCTCTTGGTTAAGTTAAACCATACTGAATATTACATAAGAATAACTGCAATAGATTTGCTAGAGTCTCCCCACTTTCCTTTTACAATCATTTACATTTCGTTATAATGAAGAATTAAAATATAACTCTGAGGAAGAGCTCATTGCAAAATCATCCCTTCCCCTTCTGAATAATGGCCTTGTGATAATGTAAATGTGAAATGACGAAAAGGTTAATATGCTATAATTTATTCTTGCAAAGGTTATAATTTCATCACTATTTGGGTCAAAATCAAATCAATGATTTCATTCTTCATGTGTTAGCCAGCTTAGTGTCAAATAAATACAATACAATGTTTGTTTCAATGCATAATGATAACATGTTATTGCAAATCTTTAATCTTTATGATTTTCCAAGTTACCTCATGCTTGAATATTTATTTCTTTAAATGTCAACCTACCATTTAAACTATTCCCATATAAAACGAAAAGCAGTCCATCTCATCTCAGGAAATGTGTCTTATATGGCTGTTTAAACATTTCCCTGATGATGTTAAGGGTTTGAAATCAATTGCATGCTTTCAGAATGTCATCTGCAACACTTGATCTGAAGTATCAACCCACTGGCACAGAAAGAGGAAATTGCTTCAATAACATCTCAGTGATATTTCATAACATTTTGTATTTCAGGACCTATGGGAATCTAAGAAAGGCAGTAAGGGCATGTGTTCAATGTTGCAACCTTTAAATGATCATTCCTTTTGCAAAACACATTTAATTCAATTTTAAAAAGTACATAGTAGCATCATAGTATACTGTCACCCATCTATGAATAAAAAGATTTGCCTCTGTTTCCCACCCCTTTCTCACCGGCCTGTGCCATTTTCTCTGAAACCTTCTACTAGCATTACCGTCACCTCTGAGCCTGAGACATGTGATAGTAAAGGGAAAGTTAAATTTTTTGGAAATGTAAAAACATTAAATCTGCCCGGCTTGTGTAGCTCAGTGGATTGAGCGTGGGCTGGGAACCAGAGGGTCCGGGTTCGATTCCCAGTCGGGGCATATGCCTGGGTTGCGGGCCAGGTCCCCGGTGAGGGCCATGTGAGAGGCAACCATACATTGGTCTTTCTCTCTCCCTTCTCCTCTCTCTGAAAATAAATAAATAAAATCTTAAAAAGGAAGATTAAAAACAAAAAACATTAAATTTAATCATTGAATGAAGAAACTAAAACCCCCCACAACATGTCAGTCAAAACTTCCTGTTCTGTATAATATATGCAATGGTTCCAAAATGGTATATTTTCAATTCAATTTTTGTTTTCTTAAATGTCTATTAAGCTCTATATACTGAAAAAAATGCAGTCATCTCATAGTCCTATTTAATAATGTCCATGTTTCCTTATTAACTTTAAATGCTTTATAAATTTTAAAACTAATTTATGGTACTTCATTTTATTATTATTTTTTAATGCTGGAGGGAACCTTGAGAAACTGTTCAAGCCTGAGCTAAATTTTACATTAAAAAGAAACTTTATCTCTGTAGTATGCCATAGATAAAATAAGAATGATCTGTAATTGTAGCTATAATAACCTATAAACAATTGTCAATGCTTTTGGTTAGAGAAGATTTTTCTCTAGATTTATTTATTTTGTCCAGTTTATAAATTAAGTTTTTACGTTCAGTTCTCTCTTCCCACAAAGACATCAATTCTAATGCAAGTTATTAGTTTATGAAAAAAACTATTCAGCCGCCTCCTCCCTTTTTATATGTAGAAAAAAAAAAAAAAAAAGGCTTGTTTGATACTTTTCTCTAAGTTGGCCTGAGTACCTTTTAACAAAGTCCTGTTATACAATATGTACATTTTCTGGCATATGGTATGTCAAATATTAGTTGTATTTTTCTGATATATTTCAGTGATTTAAGTTGAATTAAAAAGATAAGTATATTTTCAGAAAAAGTGAATAGCTAAGGGTTCCGATATTAGAAGACATTAACACTGGAATGCAGGAAGAATGCAACGCTCAGGCTGAATTTCTCATCTGCGTTGCATTGTGCCAGCAACTAGCCAACAGTTCATATCTAACAGGGAGTCTGAAATTTCACTGAAAATACACACAGCCACTTTCTTCCGAGGAAGCAGAAGACAGAGCCCAGGGCTGCACAGCTATGGACTCCAAAGGGAAGGTTTCAGAAGAGACCAGGAAGGAGAAACCAAGATCCATGTACACCTCTGCGTACGTGTGCACACCTTCCTTCCTTTTTCTCAGATTCTTTATTCACGAGTTTGCATACTCGCTAGGTTTCTGTGTCATCCCCCAAACCAGTCCTTGCATTCCTGTCATTGTCATCCATGGACATAAGTGGAGTAGCGAAACATTTGAACTGCCTGGCGGGCATGGTCTCAAATGTGGTAGAACACGACCACCCTCATCCTTCTGCTTTCAGAGTTTGTACTGCAAAGAATTATCCCTTTTGTGCAGCTGATTTGGGGCCATGTTTTTTGTATTTCTATGCTTTTTGTCATTGATTTTCTTGCTTACAATGGCTACAAACTGTAGTGTGAAATTGTTGCCCAGTGTTCTAAGTTTAAGAAAGCTGTGATGAGCCTTGAAAAGAAAATGGGTTTGTTAAATAAGCTTTGTTCACTTTTGAGTTATAGTGCTTTTGATAGTGAAATCCAAGTTTAGGAATAAACAATACTTATTAAATAGAGTGTCATAAACAATAAAACATGGCTACATACTTATAAGTTGAGAAAAATTTTGTGACTAGAGGCTCACAGAAACCTAACTCTATATTTCCCTTAAGAGTAATAACATAATTAATTATTAACATAATTTGGTTAATATGATCAATACCTTGTATCTTCTAAAACAAATACAAACTATAGTTAAATACCAAGCACACAGGATGATTAAAGGGCTGGAAATTAAGGATGACACCAGTGAGCTTATTGTTGAGCTCCCCTTCCCCTCTTTTTTTGCACCAACCAGAGGAAGATTAGATTTAAGGTGAATAAAGTATGGACTGGAAAAGTACATGGTAAAGTGTTACATTAACTAAAATAGAATCTACCTTTCACAATAGATATACATTAAAGGAGTATTCTGTTTTTCTGGTTTCAATAAACAAAAGCTAATTTGTTTTTAAGGCAAGTTATATATAGCCATGGTCAATAGAACAAAGGAGGTAGAATCTTTTTAACCTTTTTAAATTTTATGTTATTTGTAATAATTTCCACCCTGATGTAAACAATACACATATGGCAAGAGACAAAATAAATGCTAAACTATTATTAATGATCAATATATTCAATTAAACATCATTAATCAGAAATCAACTGGTACATATATTTACAACTTATATTTCTATTAGAATTTTATCCCCATGATCTTTTTATCAAATATATATGTAAAATTGGAGAGCGCTTCATGTTGAGAGAAGTCTACTTCCATATGTATCAGCAATTAACAGCATAAAAACGTTAAACAAATTATTCTCTGGCATTTCAAAACACATAACAAAAACTAGATTTAATATAATGTGGACATAAATTTAGTGGGTTTTGTTTTGTTTTGTTTTGTTTGCCATTGGCTAATACAGGCTTGAAATTCCATCTCAAGAGTGAGTCTGATTATTCCATTTGAGGAGGGGAAGCTTCAAGAACCAATTAAAAGTATACTTTTGGGATCAATTTTAGCCTGAGAAAATAAGCAATTTAAAGTTAATTCAAGTTACTTCTTTAAAAGTAAAAATTCCTTTCCTAGGGATTAGGTTTCTTAATTTGTTTTAGGTGGATTTAATTTTTCCAAAGACTGAGAATACACAAACATTTCAAAGACATGCTGTGACATAGACATGTAAAAGGAACTAGTAAAGCACAGATGTAGTAAATCAAATTCAAAATTTCAGATGTCTTTCTAAAGACAGAGTTCTGCCCTTTACTACATAACAGGCATGCCGTGACAAAAAATTATGGCCCAAATGAAAGAACAAATCAAAGTTCCAGAAAAAAATACAACTAAGCATTGAAGAGATAGCCAACCTATAAGATGCAGAGTTCAAAACATTGGTAATCAGGATGCTCACAGAAATAGTTGAGTATGGTCACAAAATAGAGGAAGAAGTGAAGGCTATGCAAAGTGAAATAAACAAAAAATGTTGAGGGAACCAACAGTAATGGGAAGGAAATAGGGACTCAAATCAATGGTTTGGAGCAGAAGGAAGAAATAAACATTCAACCAGAACAGAATGAAGAAAGAAGAATTCAAAAAAAAAAAAAAAATGAGGAGAGGCTTAGGAACCTCCGGGACAACTTTAAACATTCCAACATTTGAATCATAAGTGTGCCAGAAGGAGAAGAAGAGCAGGAAATTGAAAACTTATTTGAAAACATAATGAAGGAAAACTTCAGTAATCTGGAAAAGGAATTAGACTTCCAGGAGGTCCAGGAAGCTCAGAGAGTCCCAAAAAAGTTGGACCCAAGGAAGCACACACTAAGGCACATCATAATTACATTACCTCGGATTAAAGATAAGGAGAGAATCTTAAAAGCAGTAAGAGAAAAATAGATAGTTACCTACCTACAAAGCAGTTCCCAAAAGACTATCAGCTGATTTCTCAAAAGAAACCTTACAGGCAAGAAGGGGCTGGAAAAAAGTATTCAAAGTCATGAAAGGCAGGACCTACATCCAAGATTACTCTATCCAGCAAAGCTATCATTTAGAATGGAAGGGCAGATGAAGTCCTTCCTAGATAAGGTCAAGTTAAAGGAGTTCATCAACACCAAGCCATTATTATATGAAATGTTAAAGGCACTTATCTAAGAAAAAGATGATCAAAACTATTAACAGTAAAATGACAACAAACTGACAACCGTAAACAATCAAAACTAAAAAACAAAACAAAACAAAACAAAAAAACTAAGCAAACAGCTAGAACAGGAACAGATTCACAGAAATAGAGATCACATGGAGGGTTACCAGCAGGAGGGGGGAAATGGGGGGGGAGGTACAGGGAATAAGAAGTATAAATGGTAGGTACAAAATAGACAGGGGAGGTTGAGATTAGTATGGGAAATAGAGATATCAAAGAACTTATATATATGACCCATGAACTTGAACTAAGGAGGGGGGATGCTGGAGGGGAATAAAAGGGAGAAATAAATGGGACAATTGTAATACAATAATCAATAAAATATATTTTAAAAAAGACAAAGCTTCTCTTGTAGCTGGAAAGATAAGCAGAATTAGAGTGTTAAAGAATGTAGCAAAAGATATTCCTGAGAACTGGAAAATTGAAGCAAAGGAACACCAAGTGAAAGGAGGTTGAAAGTATCAAATATGTAGGGAAAAAAAACCTGGCAAATAAGCATGTAGTCAAAAACTGTAGGGAAAGTAAGGAACTGTTTTCTAGAGGAGAATGGAAGGCTTTTTTTTCTTCTATTAGATCATTAAGGTGATTGATCCGCAGAACAGTTTTTTTTTTTTTTAATATGGAAATGATTTTGGTATTTGACTTGTTAGAATATGTGATTCAAATATATTTGAAAAGCATAAGAGAGATATATCATCTTCTAATTATACTTTAATCCATTCTGTCTTTCTAAATTTTAGACAAAGCATTAGATATCACAGAGGTTATAGCAATAAAGAATTGAAAATAGAGAAATGAAAGTAATCAAATCTCAGTTTTTGCACAGAACAAGTCCTAAGGCTAATTAGTTCCAGAAAACTGTTCTCTTATTCCTTCACAGTCATTAGCCATAACCTTGATTCTCCCAAAGTTTTAATATGTATGCAGTTAAAAAAATTTTTGAACAAGCTGCTCATCATATTACTAAACCTGCCTTATTCATTTTATTATTTCAAACAATTATTTGATCATTTAGAAACAAAATCAATTCATATCTACCAAAAGAGCAAATTACTATTTATTTCAAATAGAATATTTTTTAGAAAAATATAATTTAACATCTGTGTATTTTATTTGTGATAAAAATACTGATGATGTTATCACTGTTATCTTACATCAATTGTAGCTCTCATTGTAGTTCTTTGCCTTTTAATTGAATTACTTCATTGGTTGTGTTTCAGTTACTGGGTAAGATTGTTCATCTGTAAATATTTTGTTTATTTGATTTATTTTATGGGAGTGCAACAAGTATAATGGCAATTCAGATTATATTTACTTACTAAAAATCCTAATTCAGAAATAATTTTGCAATTATTACACCTTAGATATAATATATTCTTACATGTACAATGTTAAGTTAAACAGTATGCATTAAAATCAATAATCTGTCATTACAATCATTGTTATATTTTAGTAAAGTTTTAAAATGATAAAGTTAAATCCTCACATACTGTAAGTTAACTGTATTAGAATAAATATGCATGCATACATATACATATATCAGAAAACAAGTACTGTATGTACCTTTAAAAATGTGCATATAAAATAACTTTTCTTGGAATCCAAATAAACTTTTCTATTTGCAATGTAATTCACTGAGGCAGTTTTTATTTTTATTTTTGGTATTCATCTAGCAATAGCGTTTTAAAGTAAGCATTACTTTAAGTATAATTTTAAACGCTCACTGTGACTTGATTTTATAAAGGTTTTCATTGTGTTCTTGGGTATATGAAGAAGTAAATTATATCCCTTTGGCATTTGTGGATATATATATATATATATATATATATATATATATATATATATATCTTTATTTGCATAACATAGAAAAGCAACACACTTTAGATGTTAGTGGAGTCACTAGTAATCAATGAATTCATTGCTTTATGTGTTTGTTTAAATTATGCCATATAATGATATTAAAAGGAAAAATATACTAGAAGAGGGAAAGAGACTGAATAAGAAAATGATAGGGAAAATAATATACCGAATATTTTGCATGTGCTACGCATCCAGAGCATGAGACTGAAGCAAAAATACCCTAACCTGAATAAGACTGGACAAACCGATGTCATTAGCAAAGAAATTTAAAACGTGAAGTTATCTGAAAATTTTCAATACCAATTTAACATATTGTAATTATTAGTTTGATTAAATTTCAGAATTGTTTTATAATTGGGGGAAACAAATATTTAGGTAATGAGGTATATGAATATTAAAATATGGAGTTTTATCCCAATACTTAAGTCAATTCATGTGTTCCTTTGATTTGCTGTTTTCAGAAGACTGGCTGGCCTACAATGCTATTGACTGAAAATGCATATATTGCTTCACACACACACACCATATCTGCTCATTTTCAGTTACTTTATTACTTGATTAAAAAGTTGTTCTTTATACCAAATTATATGATGGATTGAATGTAATGTTCTCGTGGTTTTAATTTTCTTCTTTTTCATTATAGATTTAAATAAGGACAAATAGAAACATTATTGTCTCAATGCCCATTGTCTTTGTGATTATCTTTAAGAAAATATGCGTTTGTGTCTGTTTAAATTACTAATCTATCTAAAAACAGTAACTATTATCAAAATTATCTTAAAATGCATACTTTAAAAATAATGTATATTTCTTAATTATAACATGGAGATATACATATTTTGTAAGACAGTGTTGTGACTACAATGCTTTATTTAACCTTTAAAACAAATATTATAACACTAGCTACATTAATTTTGTTGTTTCACATAACCTCTATAACATGGGGTGGATAAAATATGGATCATCACTGAGTTAAATTTTTCCAATGATTCAGCATTTTTTTGATTCAACCTCGCTATGAAAAAATACGGAAGAGGCAGCAATTATAATTAAGGTCATATTAGAAAATGCATACAAGTCCTGGAGGAGAACATAGGCAGGAAAATCTCAGATATTCCACAAAGCAATATTTTCACTGATGTGTCCCCTAGAGCAAGAGACATAAAGGAAAGAATAAACAAATGGGATCTCATCAAAATAAAAAAGTTTCTGCATGGCTAAAGAAAACAGCATTAAAATGAAAAGAGAACCAACTGCACGGGAAAACATGTTTGCTATTGAGACCTTGGACAAGGGTTGAACTCCAAAATATATAAAGAACTAACACAACTCTACTCCAGCAAGACAAACAACCCATTTTAAAAATGGGCAAAAGATCTGAACTTCTCCAAGGAGGACATACAGAGGGCCCAGAGACATAAGAAAAGATGCTCAGCATCACGAGCCATTGGAGAGATGCAAATGAAAACCACAATGCAATACCACTTCTCCTTGGTGAAAATAGCTGTCATATACAAATCAACAAAGGGTAAGGGCTCCTTTCTTTCTGCTGCGTAGAATTCCATTGTGTAAATGTACAATAGTTTTTTGATCCACTCATTTACTGATGGGCACTAAGGTTGCTTCCAGCACTTGACTATTGTAAATTGTGCTGCTACGAACATCGGGGTGCATAGGTTCTTATGGATAGGTGCAAATAAAAGATGTTTTTAAATGTAAGCCAAAGGTTTTGTGATACCATGTTGAAATAACTGCACAACAAATATTTACAATGTCTGCATATGACATTGTAAATGTCCACATATGACATTGTCCACATTGCTGGAGAGGCTGTGGAGAATAGGGAACCCTAGCACATCGTTGGTGGAAATGCAGACTGGTGCAGCATTTCCATTTTAGAGATGATAAAACTGAGACCCATTTAGGATATATTCCCAAGGTCATAAAGCTCACACATAAATGATAAGGATGAGATTTTAATCCAGATAATCTGGATCCAAAGATTTTGCTTTTAGCCAGTGAAAAATATGACAAATTTGATAGCAAGATACTTTCTGTATTTCTCCATGGACGTCAAGAATCTAAAGAATGATATGTAATCAATAATACAGTGATAAATATTTTCAAATATTATTTTTGAGACTTTTCCACAACCTAACTATTAAGTACTCATGTATTTTTATTTGACTATTTAATTTTGTTATTTGTTAAGTTAATTCTTTTTAATTGGAGATGTAGATTTTAAAAAAAATATTTTTCTTTTTAAGAATGGACTCCATATTTCTATCATAACCTAGGAACTCTTGCAAAAAGTCCTTTGTCCCAGGTAAAATAGACCTTCACACAGTATTTAGTCACAAATGACCTTCTTTATGATGGCAAGAGTCATGAACAAACTTTCTAATCATGAGTAATCATATGCAGACATTGTAAATATTTGTTGTGCACTTATTTCAACATGGTATCACAAAACTTTTGGCTTACATTTAAAAACATCTTTTATTTGCACCTATCCATAAGAACCTATGCACCCCGATGTTCGTAGCAGCACAATTTACAATAGCCAAGTGCTGGAAGCAACCTTAGTGCCCATCAGTAAATGAGTGGATCAAAAAACTATTGTACATTTACACAATGGAATTCTACGCAGCAGAAAGAAAGGAGCCCTTACCCTTTGTGACAGCATGGATGGAACTGGAAAACAATATGCTAAGTGAAATAAGCCAGGCGGTGAAAGAAAAACACCAATTGATCTCACCTTTAAGTGGAACATAACCAACAAAACAAACAAGCAAGTAAAATATAACCAGAGACATTGAAATGAAGAACAACCTGACAGTGACCAGAGAGGAGGTGGGAGGGGAGAACCGGGGAAAGTGGGGAAGGAATTTCAGGAACAACTCTAAAGGACACGTGGACAAAACCAAGGAAGGGCTGGAATCAGGGGAGGGAGGTGGGGATGGCTAGGGAGGAGGGGTAGTGTTGGGGTAAAATTGCAGACAAGTGTGCTTGAACAACAATAAAATTTTTGAAAACGCCATTAAAAATAATATAAAGTAAAAAATAAAATAAAATAATCTTTTATTTCTTTTTAGTTAAATATTTCTTTAAGAATATCACATTTTTAAAAATGGAAAACAGGTTGCATTGATAAACTGAAATTAGCACAGGATATAATATATAAAGATAGTTATGTTTATGATCTCTGCAAAAATAACAATATAACTAAAACAGTATTTTCAATAGCACACTTAATTTGAACCAGACTTATATATATTAAAGTGGCTTACTTTTCCTATGTGAATTTTTACTAATATTGTCAGAAATACATCTTAAAAAGAAGAATAAAACCAATAAAATGTGTTCACTAGATAACATTTTTCTACTGCAACTTTCTATTCACTGTTTGTGTAGGAAAGCAAGTGAAGGCTAGACAAAAAGAACATTTAAAAATGCATGAGTTTTTGACCCTATAATCTATTTATTGTTTAATTTATATTGTTTTTAAAAATGAGCTTCCATGACTCTTCTTAAAATAGGCTTTTATTGAGACAAAAATGCTAGCCAAAGAGAAGACAGGCGAGTCTTGGGCATGGACTCTAAACCCCAGCCGCTCGACTGGGTAGAAAGACATGTTCATCATCTCAGAGCTGCAAGTGTTTTTATGAGTATACATTAAGGAGGGGGAAGGGGAATGGAGAGGTAAAAATAAATTCTGAAGGAATTTATGTTACAGGCAAAAGGGTAAGAGAAGGTGAAGTGGGCCAGCTCTGGGACAGAAGCAGAGTCTGTGTAAAAAAATGTCCATTTCTGTACATCGGCTGTGGGCCACAATCCAGAAAGCCCACATGTCAACAGCAAATGGAGGCTCCTGCAGTTAGGTAGTGTCTGGCTAACGTAACCTGCGCAAGCAGCTGTCTCGAAATTAATCCAGGTTCCAACAGACAACAGGAGGAATGCGAGCTGTTTCTGGTTAGCTGGCCAGCAGCCATTGACAGACTAACAGTTTTCCCTTGTTCACTTTCCTGACACAGTAATTTAATTTCAAACAGCTCAGAACTTTTTTCTTTCATATATATATATCAGGTCAACTTATTTTACATAACCAAACTTCTTCATATTGCATATATAAGCATATAAATATGAGCTAAAGTTTGAAAAGCTTTAGCAAAGATATATAAACAAAATACATTAAAATAATTATAATCCTGAAAGTCCATTCCTGCTCATCCCAGGTTATGGCCATGATTAGCACTTGACAATGATTCAGTCACAGTCTTAGGGTAATTGTCATTTCAGTGGTTATTCTGAGAAAGTATGAACCATGGTCATTTCTAAGACAGATTCTGAAACATGGTTTAATGTTTGAATCATTCTGGACACTCTACAGAAACAGTTCACCAGTAGATTCAGTGTTTTATTCAGTCTAGAAAATTCATAATTTTGAAATAAAATAAACAGTTTGCAAGTGGTTTTCACTGAAAAATGTAAATTATGCAACCCAGTTACATGATACGTTAAAAGTAAAATAAAAATTGGGTATGGCTGGGTGGCGGAAGAGGTGGTGGGGAGGCAGACAACTATAGTTGACCAACAATATATAAAAAATAAAAAATAAATAAAAATAAATGAACAAAACAAGCAAAGCCAGAAGTGTTCTGTATCCCATTTCCTACCATAAAAATGACTTGGGTTGGTGTCCATGGCTCTACGTGGTGCAGAGTTAGACTTCTGACTCAATTCCAAAGGTTATGGGACTATATGAACAGACACGCCTGTTTTAGAATGTTGATTTAAGTGTCTTGGAAAGACACAGCATGAGTTTCTAGGTGCTAGGAAATAGATGGAAAGTTTTCATTAAGATGTTGTCTCTTATATCAATATGTAAGAGAGTGGGGACTAGAGTTAAGTCGAATTTCTTCCTCTCCACAGTGGCAACACATAACCATCGCCCCACTAGTAATCAGAGGCACATTCTTCAACTGGATAAAAAATGAAAACATGCTGAATTGTATGTTATACTTACGCAGTATTCAAGCCATAAGATCAACGTTAAGGAATGGTTATAATACTCCATCTGTGATATCCATAATGATTGAATTAATATTTTTGATAGAAAAAATATATGTACACACACAAATGAAATCACTCCTGAATTTCTAATGAGGACACATTTAATAAACAAACACAAACATTATTATAAGTTGTCAGATAGATTTTGATTGCTTACCATGAAAATACGTTTTATTGTCATAAGAGCTAGCAGCAGTGTTATCAAACATGAAGGATAATTAAGCTTTGATTTTCTATACATGTGAAATCAAAATACAAAAGATATGCGATAACTTCAATTATGGTTTTAGAATTTAAAATATTTTCTTCTTGAAATATGTAGAAAAACTTTCTACAGTATCTAATAATGTATCATACTGGACAATTTAGTCTCACTGTTGAGAATATATACATTCCTGTTTATTTATAAAATAAAAATGATACTTGTCAGCAAAATCAGAAGGTGAACATTGTAACATTATTTTGGGCATTGCATTTTTTTAAATATTACATTAAAAAAAGTAAAATCCATTTTTTTTTGTTTTGGGAGACACACACCATATACTTCATATTCCACAAAAGATAAATGATTTAATGGCCAACCTCTATTTAACAAGCACATATTCTAGAAATGATAACACACTAATAACGTGCAAAAATAGTATAACTTCATTATTTCATTCTCTTTTGGTTCGAGAAATAAACTTGTAATTAAAAAAAGGTAATAGGTATTACAACATACAGAATTAGAGTAAATGAAAGAGGGTTTAAACTCTTTATAAAGTTCAAGCAAGTGTTGATTAAAGGAGAAATATCTGTTAAGTGAATGTTGTAATGTTGTGTACTTGTTTGACAAGATAAAAAGGGACTTTCCTGGACATACAAAGGCAAAAGTACATGCACAGAGCATGACGATTAATATCCATTTGGAAAAGTCAGATTTTGGTCATTTTAAATAATGGAAAAAATCTTGTATATAATATTCAGGAACTTATATTATTTTTGGAAGCGTTACGTTCTATTAAATAGGGATATATGAGTAGAATGGATAAAATTTTTGGAGAGAATTGGTTTTGAAGCCAGCAGCCTGCCTGGATAAGATTATAATAAAATTAACATTGTGTTAAGGGCTATATTAAAAATTATGTTACATCTACCTTAAAGATAACATTAAAGTCTGCCTTAAAACAATGCAGATGTGCATAAAACATGTCATCAATATGGAATGCACTACAGAGGCAGACTTGAAAGGACTCAGCCGCAGTCCCACTCAAGCCTGTGGCCATCGTGACTCCTCATTTCCATCTCTAAAACACAATTTGTTTCAATCTGGCAGTCTTTGTACCATCACGATTTCGGTACAAGCTACAATCACATTTACCTGAAATGCTGCCCCAGGTACTTTATTGTAGCCCTTCTGGCTCTTCTGACCTCTCTCTCTACTGCGGAGAAAGTACTTTGTACACACCATAAGCATGATCACTGACTTTGAATTGTGCGCCAGTGAAGACCGATCTCCTTTAATGATCATAGAAGTCCTTCATGGTCTGGCTCCTCTCTGTCCCCAAACTCATCCGTCATGTTACTCGTTCCTGTCCAGCGGTGTGAGCATTCTTTCTCTTTTCCAACACCTCGCCCCTTCAACCACAGAGTCCTTGCGCACGTTTCTCCTCTGGAGGGCCAGGCTGTCCCTCCTTGTATCAAATGTTATTCATTCTTCAATTATTGGCAGAAGAATGGCTTCTTTAAGGAATGATTACTGATGACCTTAGCGAGATTATATGCCTCCATGTCACATTCTCATCGAATTGTTTCGTCTCCTTTGTAATAATACCTGTCACCTAGGAAATTTTACATGCATCTACGATGGTCTGATTGATAGTTTTCTCTCTCATTAAAATGAAAGGACACGAAAGAGAGAATTGTTATATTTTGCTGACAAGACCTTACCCCATGCATGACATGGAATAAGTACATATTCGTTATCATTGAGTGAATGAGGCTTTTAAGACTCCATTGTAGAAGTTCGTATTTAGTAGACTAAAATATTTCTCTATTTCTTAAAAATAAAAATAGTGTGTGGCTACACATTTTTGAGCAAGGGAGTTTCAGCAATGAAAGATGCATTGTGAGACAATCTGAAATCACTGTGGAAGGTGGAATGAGGTAGAAGACAGATGATCCAGAGAACCAAATGCGCAGGAAACAAAAACTAGTTGAACTACGATGGTGCCAGCTGAAAAGAAAATGTGGAGACTAAGGAGGAAATACACTGTCAGTGTACGAGATGGCAGTTTTGATTGAAATGAGAAAGCACAGATAAAAATATTAGAGCATACTAATGTCCCAAAGCTTAATAAAAGTAATGAATATTATTAATAATTTAATATAGCATACCTGAAAACTTGAATGAAATATCATATCGAAAAGAAATTAAACCTTATTTGTTCAAGTATCACTAAATTTTTCAGTAGTTAAACATTTCCTCATAAGGAATTGCTTGGTAATGGTCGTGGTTGGGTGGCCCTAGGTGAGGAGGCCTCAGAATTGAGATTTTGGGGCTAAGAATGGAGATCACGTGTGAGCTTCTAGCTTCAGACTGGGCTTGGAGCAGATGATGGTTGTAGGCCTGAGGCTTAGCTGCAGCTTGGAAGCTGCAATGCATTGGCTGAGCACCAACACTGGTGTGTAAAGCACAACTTTTCTCCATGAGATCTGCCAGGTAAAGCTTATTACTCAAACATTAGTAATGTTTTATTACTCGACAAAACTTTCGGAACACTGGGAAGTTTCATTTGGGGTATACATTTTGTTTGGCCAGAAAAAAATTTTCTTCACATTAAACTGTAAAGATCTGAGACAGATTGTGCACATTCTGATTTGTACCTCATCCTCCTCCCAGCTACCACCCATATTTATTTTATCTCCCTGGATATTGAAGGCATTGAAAATTATAACCACTTCCACTAAAACAATAGTGTTCAAAACTTTTCCTTATCCAGTGTCTATCTCACACTTTAAAATTTTGGAAAAGTCACTACATAAATATTCATAGTACTAGAGTTTTTAAATACTTCTTTGGAAATTTTTCAACATAACAAAAAATGGAAATTTCTCCATTTCTACATATATGCTGTCAGATCAAAATGTTAGATGCATTTTTTGGGTGTGCTTCAGTTGTCAGAGCAATATTCCTAGTAACCTTACACTCACAAGACCATCAAAATTGACTCAACATATTTGACCAGTTGCATTTTAATTTTCTGAGATTCTTTGTAGCAATATATTTGATTTTCCAGATATCACGTGCTATTTAACTGAGATAAGCCATTTTTATTAAAGAAAAAGAATGGACTAATTTTGAGAAACTGATGAAAATTAAATAAATCCCTGAAGTTAAAAGTTAATAACACTTCACAGGACAAAATCTTATCTAATGCTAATTGGTAACTACTGCATACAAAAGAGAAACAACAGGGTTTTTATAGTGTGTGCATGTAGAATATTTTATAGTTCATGGGTCCTACCCAGAAAGGCAGATGGATCTAACACTGTGATTGAAATGAAATCATCATTTTGTTTGAAGTGAATTCTCTGGGCAAGTTCCACAGATCATAATAGTTAAGCCTGAAGTGGCACATTAAAATAAAGTCATCTATTAAGTTAATTGCTCTAGGCGAACCTACATTTTGAAAAAAGGATATGAAAATTAATAGCTAATTACTTTCCAGCTGCTATTTAGCTTAAAAATGATCTCATTTTATAACTCAGATTAAATTGATATTTGTCCACTTATTATATATTTTAAATTTGCATTTCCTCTTACATTTAAATTAAAACAAATTTATGTATGTGTTTGCGTGTATAATTTTACCATGTCAAATGAATAATACAAAATTAACATGACTCTGTATTGGCAAAAATAGTATAAGCTATAGATGTCCATGCACACATATACACATACACGTACGTGTACTTTTATCATTTCAAATGCAAAACCATATACTATGGGCTAAATATTTGCATGTTCAAACTAAAATTGCATGTTGAAACCTAACCTGCAATATGATGTTAATTAGAAGTGGAAACTTTGAGACGTAATTAGGGTTAGATTAGGTCATGAGGATGTGGCCCTCATTATAGGACCGATGCCCTACAGAAAGAGCAGAAAACCCAGGTGCGTGGGTGTGCATTCACATACCAGAGAAGGTCATGTGAGAATATAACCTGGAAGAGGGCCCTTATTATGAGTCCAACCACACTGGCAGGTCTAAAATTTGTGAACCAATTTTGCTTATATTATGCTTTGTCTTAGAAGTTTTATTCTTAAAAAAAGTTTTATTTTTACGTATAAAAGTACGACTTTTTCTTGAAGCACAATCTTTCTCATAAATTTATGACACAGCCTCACTGATGGAAGAGAAGCAAAAAGGTGATGATCAGAGTAATGTTGGACTTGAGTGGAGTCTCTATACTAAAGTACTCAGACACTGTGTGTACACATAAGACTCTAGTTGATCATTTTTCTCCCACAGGCATGTGGGTTAAAAATTCTGATGCTGTTTTGTATGTATCCTGAACCTGATTAATTAAGTAGGTTCATAGCAGGTCATGGGAGCCAGGTTTCTTATTGTCAGGGTGTGGCAGTGATTTCCACACGTGTGTAAACACACAGTCCTGAGAATTTACAC